>PVLD010025142.1:0-24206 GCA_004027595.1 Dinomys branickii | reverse complement strand
TTTACTTGAAGTTTTCCTTCTTTTGCTGACTGTTTAATTATTTGTTCTGTTTAGCGAGTTATTTCTATAGCTGTTCTTGGGATTGTGGTCTCTTTTTTCTCTGTCTAGAATATCTTTTAGTGCTTTTTCCAATGCTGGTTTGGCACTCATGAAGTTCTTCAGTTGTTCTTTGTCGTGGAAATATTTTATTTCTCCATTGGATTTGAGGGATAATTTTGCAGGATACATCAGTCTGGGTTGGAAGTTGTTTTGTCTCAGAATCTGTAGTATCTCGCTCCAAGCTCTTCTTGATTTCATGGTTTCCGTTGAGAAATCTGCTGTGATTCTGATGGGTTTTCCTTTATAGGTGATCTGTTTCATTTCTCTAGCAGCTTTTCATATTGTGTTCTTTTGCTGGATATCTGGGATCTTGACTATTATATGCCTATGTGTGTTTTTCTTTGGGTTATGGATCATTGGGGTTCTATATGCGTCGCTTAACTGAACTTCAGTATCTTTTACCTTGTTTGGGAAATTTTCTGCTATTATTTCATCAAATATTCCTTTTATATCGTTTGTGAGATCTCCTGGTGTTTCACACACTCCTATAATTCGAATATTGTTACGTTTTGCCTCATCTTGGAGCTGTTGGATTGACTTTTCTTGTGTCTTTGATGATATCATGAGATTCTTCCTTTCACGTTCATAAGCTGCCATGCTGTCTTCAAATTCAGAAATTCTATCTTCGGTTTCATTTAAAGGGTTTTTCATGCTTTCAGTGTTAGTTTTCAAATCCTGGCATTCTCTTTGCACCTGTTTCATTCTTGGTAATTCATTCCTAAATTGCTCTTGTAACGTTTCCATTTGTTTCCTATTTTCTTCTAGTCTTTTGTCTATATCTTCTCTATGTGCACAGAACATTTCTTCCGTCATTGTTTTCAGCTCGTTTTTTGTCTGAGAAATCATTGTGGGAATGTGGCTTATTTCTGCTTTAAGCTCTTTTATGGCCTGTTGGAGTTGTTTCATTTCAGATGCAATCGTTTCATAATTTGCAGGTATGTGATTTCCTGGTTCTCCTGTATCCTCACATTCAAAACTTGTTCTGGGTGGGGTTGAGTTTTAAGACTGCGTTTTGTTCCTCTGTTTTCCCATTTTTGGGTATCAGATTCAAAATGTGGAGCTATAAATTCCCCAGGCAGTTCAGCAGGCAAAGGTCTGCTGCAGAGGCTGCTCCAATGATTCCTTTTCTTTGGGGGAATGTCCCTTAAGCTGTCTGCTGAGATTTCCGCTTCTCCTCCCTACCCTGAGCCCTGGCTGGGGCATATAAACAGCTCGCCCTCCCAGGATTCTTGCAGAGAGGCCACTCAGGTGTTCCTTCCTGGGTGGAGCTCCTTCCCCCCTCACAAATCTCCTAGGGGCGCCTAGCTTGCTCTTCCTACCTGGGAGATCCCACAGTCCTTAAAGCTGCTTTGATGCCACTCGGTGGGCAGAGCTTCTTCCCGACTCAGGAAAAACCGGTTAGAGCGCCCACTCAACTCACCCTGGGATCTTGCAGGCAGGAATGCCGTTCAGATGGATCTCCGTGGATCGAGCTTTTTCCTGACTCAGAAATCCCACCGATCGCAGCCACTCCAGTTCGCGCATCGCCGGCTGCGGGGGTGGGGCTCTGAGCGGGATCCCGGAACGCTGCCCAGATTGGCGCAATCTGTCCCAGTAGCTCGTTCTCTGAGTTTCCTCTGTTCCACTGCCTCCAACAAATTCTGGTTACAGACGTCTCTGAGCCGATCGGGTTCAGGAGTTGGAGGCTTTCCTCCCACCACAATCGCTCTCTCGGCAGTACGCTATTTGAGCCGAGCTGCGGCCGAAGCGCCTCACCGATCTCTCGGGTGCCCAGCTCTCAGGATCTGCCCACTTCTCGCAGCCCGGCTTGTCCAGCCAGCCCTTTAATGCTCATGCCGCGGAGAGCAGCCCGATCAGTTGCAATTTTGCATCCACGGACCGGGCACCCGTGCGCAAAGGATTGGTCTCTGGGAGAGATTCCCTCTGCCGCTCACCTGGTTGCCATCTTCTTGGAAGTCTCGCCAGTCATCTTTCTCAAAACATTCCTCCCACTTTGGACACCTCATCCCTTTGTTCTCACTCTTCTTCAGCAGTTCTGGAAGTCTCTTTCATGCATATCTTGAGCAGCACTGTCCTGCCTGCTCAAATGCCCTCACTTTCAGGTTGCCCTGCTGTGGCTGCCTGTCATACACGGACAGGATATCGAAGTCCTCCTCCAGCGCAAAGGTGTGGAAGGACAGCTGGATCCGGTTGCACTCTCCGGTGACGATGATCCACGTGCAGTTGGAGTAGTTGGGGTAGATGTGAGGAAGCCTGGGCTCTTGATGGTGCCATTGGGGCCCTGGACCAAGCCCCCACAGTTCTGACCGACTTCGGAGTGGTTCTCAAGTACGAATGTGGAGCACTAGGTTTCCTTGCCCTGAAGCAGTGCTGAAAGATTGACAGGAGCGGGATCAATAATCAAGATTTTCAACATGGGTGTCTTCATTACATTTTTCTCCTTGCTGAGACGAAATACCCAACACCTAAAATGAAGGATGGAAGGGTTTATTTAGCTTACAGTTCATGGAGGTTTCAGTCCATACTTGGCTGGCTCACAGGCAGAGTGGCACATGGCAGAGGGCAAACGTTCATGGCAGCAGAACACAGCAAAAACAACCAGCAAAAGGCAGGAATGCCAGACAAGCAGCCTGTTTCCTTCCCTTACATTGTAAACAGGCTACCCCCACCCAGGAGGGGTGTAGCACTCCCGTAATCTGCATGCCTTCCTCTTCCACGTCTCAGCATATGTACAATGTGAGCACCCTGGTTTCCTGCTGAGTCACTCAGCCAAACCTCTATACTCCCCAAGTTGACACAATGTATCAACTATAACAATGGGAAAAGAGATTATAAAGGCAAAGAAGTTGAAAGGAAATTCTGTATCCCTAAATTTCATTTCAAACTGGTGTAAATGCATGAGTTTGGAATTTCATATCTATGGCTCTATTTGAAAAGCTTAGAAACAACGAAGGGGCTTAAATGCAATGAGCACCTTTGATGGATGACTTAGTTCTGAAGATCATTTCCCAGTGAAATGGGGAAAGATGCCCTCAAGAAGTGGCCAATTGCAGATGTGGCTAGAAAAAAGCAAAATTTACTTTGGACCTTTTTACACCACAGGCACAAAACTATCAAAAAGTCCTTATGGAATAAACGTGGATATTAATGTATTTAATGATGTGAAATTAAGAATTAGCGAATCTAGGGTCTACTTTTAAATATTTGACAAACCTAGAAAAGGAAACAGAAATATAGGGGAAAAGGAAAAATAACCAACACTATTCAAGTAGCCACACTACATGAGACCAAGGGGCTGTGTGTCACTCTGAGAAAGACAGTGTTTGCATAAGTGTGTCTCTTGCATGGTTCTGGGTTTGTGTGAGCAAGAAGAATCACCGAGGGACAAATTTCGAGGGCGGACAGCAGGCTGGGACATGAGCTCCCCACACTTAAGTCCCAGGGATGGTAGTGCTATGTGTATGGTCATTTGTCAGGTGGCTTACAGGGAAGGGCAGCAGCTGTGGCAGGCACTACCCAGGTCCTGCCAGATGCATACAGTCTCCTCCTCTTGGTCCAGGCTCAGGGTTGGCTCAGGAGCAAGGGCAGCAGCTCTCCCAGGCAGGTGTCAGCACCACCGCTGAAGGTGAAGGGTTGGCGGTCCCAGGACCAGGTTCGCAGGTTCCACAGTGAAGCTGACCTTGCCCCTAAAACCATTTACCTTGGTCCCCACCAGTGCTGCTTCTTCTGCCCTCAGGCCCAGCCCCATGGGAGCTCAAGTATAAACCTTTGGCTTCTTTACTTTCTGGACATTTTACCAGTCACAGAAGGCAAAACCCACATAATGTGCCTCTAGTCTATCATTGCTGGTTATTCTGCTTCACTGATCAGACTCTCACTAATACAGTGCAAGAGGCTGGCATTCTCTGCAATATTCTGTACACTTTGTATTTGAAATTTTTCTTGATCGTCAAAACTAAAATAATTTTTTTATCTACACGTATAGAACTCTTCATGTTTTAATTTACTCCAAATATCTTTTCCTCCCTCCTCTCTCGGTCTCTCTCTCTGTCTCTCTCTGCTTCTATTTAAATCAGAAATGTCCCAAAGCACCCCTCAAACTAGATTGCTAAGATTGCAAAAATCTTGCCACCACCACAGAAAAAACATAAAGATGGGTAAAACATTAAGACATTTCTCACATTGTCAAATATATATGTGCTAAAAAACTAACATTGGCTGTCTCCTAATATAATATGCTCTACTAAAACAAGGATTATTTTTTCTTAATATCCTTGTGTGACAAACTAAAGCAGTATTGTCAATTTTTGAAAATCCTACCCCTGAGTTTTCAAGACATGTGTTAAATATTTATATTTTTTTAGAGATTTTGAGGGACTTTTAAGATAACTTTGATTTACTTGCTCTTCTATTATACTGCAAAATCTTTCTATTGTTATAAATACTGGACTAACTACATGGTGATTCTATAGTTTGTGAGTTCTTTCAGAGGAAAATACATTCCTATTTTTCTTTAGTTTCCTACCATTCTCAAATCCCCCCATGTAAGCAATATTTGTTAAGTGAAAAAATGAATACTTCTTGTTTACTCTGTACTTAGATAGAAAAGGAAAAAGTTATATTCCAATTAAGGTTTTTGTAAAATGATCTTTCTAGTCAGATTAATAGTAGAAGTAGCATGAGAATTTTCACTGATTTCCAATGTGTGAAGAGTGTTCCTTTGGGGTAAAGATAATCTGCTCCAGGGGAGTTCCACCCTTGTATGTGGTCTGCGTGTTAATAATCTAACTGAGTGAAAAATCTATTAAAACACATGTGGCTTTAAAGTGAAATCACTCATTAACTCAGTATACAACTTCTTAAATGTCCTACGTTTTTCAAAAAAAGGTGACAGCTAATCTTATGTATGGCAATATCCTAGTATTCACTCATCTGTAAAAGAAGACATTTAAGTACATAAAAATGAGTTCTCATCATACTATTCTCTTTACAGAAGCATCTGAAAGATGCTCTATAGGAGCATTTCACAAATTAATCTATAACCTGACTACCCAGTCTGAAGCTAATTGATCTCAGATTTGCATTTTTTGCAAATTCATAGTGTTGAATAAGTACAACATCACTTTAGCCTAAATATTCAGTTTTCAAGAAATTTTACAAGATATTTAAATTTCACACTTTTTCACACGGATCCATGTGTGACTCCTTGAAAAACTATTATACACTGGAAAGGAAGTAACCCAATAGGATGAGTAAGTTATGGCAGTTGCACCTAATTTTCATTAGCTTTTATTTCTCCATTTTCTTGTTATTTCTTACTTACTTCCTCCAAAATTCTTATCTGGTTCAGTCCAACTGACCCTTTAGTATAACTAATTTGAAAGAGATTAAAATAGCATTTCTTAGGAATGAGCCTCCCTTAACATAATTCTCCGGTGGAAGACCATGTTTTTAAAGCCAAAAATTAGCACTATTTTGATTGAAACAAAAGGGCTTTATCAGGTGTCAAAACAGCGAGCATTATTCCTGGAACAAAAGCAATATTATGAGCATATACCCATCTTTCTGTATTTTTCAGGAAAAAAATAATGGGCTCATATGTAATCCCAGTCGAGGGCCTTTCCACACTTGCACCAGCAGGATGGAAATCCATTTTGGGGCTCACATGTGAAGGAATAAAGGTGTTTGTCAAGAGTTCTTAGAACTTTCTCTGCCGTGAATGTGTTATTTATTTTGCTACTTTTCACTTTCCATTCAATATCAAAGGAAATAGAGGATGAGAAAGCAATGAAGCCAAGGGAGGAAAAAAGGCACTTGACACTCGGTGACAGAAGGTGAAGATGGCACGTCTAATGTCACTGAAGTCACAGGAACCTGCTCTCAACCCATGGTTCAGCCCTTGAAGAAGCATCTCTAGTTGCACTAGATTCCCTTCAAAATTTGAAAAACATCTTGAATAAACACTGCTTTGCTGAAGGGAACGAAATTCCTAGTGAGTGTAAAAACACATATTTCTGTTTATTTCTTCTTTAATCTCTACTGGAAACAACAGGGCCCAAAGGCTCAGGCACCATTAAGCTCACTGTCAGGGCTTCTCATTTCATATGTGCTCTCTTTGACAAATAATTAAATCAAATTAGCATTTCCAGCTTATGTCCTCAGGAAATGGTTGACAATTATGAGATTATAAATGTTGCCAAACTCCAGGCCCCAAGTGTTTCATAAGCATTTGCATTCCCTCGGCTTTCTTTCCTTGCTTTGCTGTTTTTGTGCTTCAAAGAGGGACAAGTGCCCCTTGAGGTACATCTCCAGCCTGCAGCTCTGCTTCTGAGTCTAAAGAAAACACTGTCTCGGTGGAGACCATTAGTGCATTAGCCACATCCGGATGTGGTACTCAGATGTTTAAATATCTTTCTGTTTTATTTTCCTGCATGGGTTTCCTTTCTTCCCACCTGTGAGGGACCTGTGAGAACAAGGAAACACATCTGAACCTGTTTGGCACTGGAAAAGTTCTAGGGAAAGACTAATTTTGTAGAAATTCAAGCAACAGGACATTGAACAGAAATTGCTTGAGTTTCTATAAAAGCATGGTTCACCAGCCGAAGCAAATATAACCACAGACTTACCAGCAACAAGAGGAAAAATTAGCCATCTAAAACTATAATTTCTGCAGGTCTAGAAAATTGCCTCTGCGTATATTAAAACAACTTTCTTCGTATATCAAAATTAGAACAACTTACAGAGCAATGGCTGGACTATGTCAATTATATTACACTTAAAAGAGTTCACATGGCAGATACTTAATAATCATCTTCAAAGAAGAATCTCTTTTGAAAAATTTGCCAGGTTTATCCTGAGTGCTAAGATACACAAGGTGCTCGCATCCCCATACACAGTTTAGCTGCTCTTAGTGTGGGTATCATCGGAGCATCTGAACACACCCCCCCCCAGCCTGGATCCTCACATGCAGAACTGAACTGTCTAGGAGATATGGGAAAAGGATCAGTTGTTTCATGAATCCCAATGAAGGCTGTGTGTGGATTTATAGACTCTGCCAGGTTCCAGGGTGAGACAGTAGTGCTTTCACGGGGTCAGGATAGTGTTTGTGGAGCAACGCTGTTTTTCTGAGTTAAAAGATTGTTAGCATCCAGTGTATAATTCTTAACTTCACTGGTTCCCCTGCTGAACCAGAGGCACTGCGCTCCGTAAGGGGACAGGCAAAAGGACGCGGAGGAGCCCAGCCCTGTCCCACTGCCCCAGGCACCATGCAGCAGAAGCAGGTGGGCCAGGCCCCGTCACTGCCTGCACTCCTGCCTCACCCTATGCAGAATGGCAGTGCTGTGCTTGACAACTGTGGATGACACACGTCAGTTGCTGCAGATCCCCAAGGTGACACCAGCCACACTGGCTGTGCAGGGCCAGAAGCCCTTGGGAGAAATCGAGAGCACAAGCAGATGCATCTCCACCCCCGCAAACTGGAGAAAGCCTGGGGGTCACATAATCCACTGTCGTTTCTCCATGTTGATATGCACTCACTATCAGGCACTGTACTCTGTAACTTGAATGTATTTTCCCATGCGATAGTCACACCCACCACTGTGGAAGGAGTATCGTTCTGATTGCCATGGTCCCTTAGTAGCAAAGCAGAGGAGATGGCAAATTTGACTGCCCATATCAAGTTCCATTTAGAATCTTAGGTATATGTATAGTTTAACTTCAAAAACAGGACAAATACAAAACTGATTTAAAGTTAAACTTTTCTTGGCTTCTCTTGGCATGCTTTGATCAGTGCTGAAAATCCAGGTATTGCCCACAAGGGACCTTGGAGCCATTTACCCTGCCTGTAGTGGTGGATTTTCCCATAAGAAACGTAAGATAAAATTTAGAGTGGCTTGCCCACTGAGAATCACTTTTTGTGTCATGCAACAGAAGTGCTAGGGCCATGGTGATTACAAGACTGTGTGATTCAGTGCCTCAGCAATGTCACCATGGACTCAAATATTTTTTTCAATTTTAAGCTTTGCCTTCCTCATGAGCTACTGTCCTTCTGGTTACAAAATGACTGCAGCAGCTGCAGACTTTTCTTCACATGGGAACAAAGTTCTTCTCATGTTTAGGAGCAATCCCCTCTCAGAATTTGCAGATCCAAAATCACATCCTAGAAACAACTGTGAATTTGTGTTTTTTGTTTGTTTGAGGGCATATAATAGAATGGTTAAGAGCTTGCCCCTAAATAAGGCTGCAAAATCTGACTCTAAATTATGAGTTCTGTAAATATGGACATTTTTTTAACTGTGTGTTTCAATTTTCTTATGTTTGAAAAAGTAATAAATTAATGCACATCCTTTATTATGTTATTGTGACAAAAAAGTAATATATTGTAAAGATCCTAGAATGGTGGCTGTTGCAATTATGTTTACGATACCCCCCACAGTTATGTATGTACTGACTCAAAGAAGCATAAGTGGTAAGTATAATTGTCCAAGTATCTCTTCAAAGAAGGCATTAAAAAAAAGTTTTAGCTGCATTGTATAATATTCTCATGTTGGTATGGCTTAGACATGAGGTCTGAAAGAGACTATGAATCGGTTTCAAGACTACTAGCTTCCACAAATAGGTATGTGAGTGTTTGGATTTTTAAAGATGCTGTCCACATGGCTGAGAATCAGGAGCTGCTTCAAGTCAGCAACACTGCCTTGATAAAAAACAATCTGATTAGACATATTTCACTGTATAAGAGTCAGGCTGAGTGCACGCACACGTGTGCAAATGTATGCACGCGCACACATACACACACACACACACACACACATACACACACCTTAAGTATATACAGTGGTTTAAGCATAAGTGTAATTAAATTCATAATTTTTGTTGGATTTTATTTTTAAGGTTCTCTGTTAACACTTAGGAAGAAGAGGAAGGAGAAAAACAGTCTCCATCTATTCCAATTGTAAAAATCCCATTTGCAGTTCTCTTCTACTGGCTATAAACTGTATTAGTGCTAAAAGTGGCTTTAATGCTGCCAATACAATCCCCATCCTTACATATAATTCTTTCAAAATGCTCAGTTGCAATTATAAGGTTCTGTCTCGTTACTCTCACCATTCATACTAGTTTTTCCCCATATGAAACTCTGTGGGACACAGTAACGTGGAGTGTCAGGACTGCACTTCCAGTGGAGACAGACTGAGCCTCACACTGTATAATTCAGGGTCACTGGGTGATCTGTGTGCTCCCAGGCCTCCAGAGGAAGAAGAGCATGAATTAAAAATGTCCTCAGGAATGTGCTTTCTCCTGTCATTTTTCCTCTCTCTATGCACTTCCACACATCAGTATGAACCAAAGAATATTCTTTCCTTTGCAGCAATGCTAAAAGAGAGTATTACCCAGGGCCTGTTCAGTATTGTTCGGCCTCCATCACGCACAGTGGAACATACCCACTGCCTCTGACTTGGTGTTGAACGCAGGCCACGACGCTGCTCTTTGAAGTTCGAGGGCAGGTCCTCGTCACTAGGTTCACAAGCCATAGCCCCTTCTTCAGCCACACTGGCCATTTGATCACCCTGTTCTTGAAATGATTCTGCTTTTTAACTGTATTTTTATTTTATGAAAAATAACGTTCATAATCAAGTAAGAGAATAGCAGTAGTCACTACCCTGTGTATCCTTATCTTCAAAGGAGTTTAGCTTCACTGTCTTGGTTCTTGCTCTCCTTGTTGCTTCCCATCTCTCCTTAGGAGTCAGAGCTGGTTTCTCTCCATCTTCCTGCTTTCCGTCTCTTCTAATTATTGAAGTGTTCCTCAGTCTCCTCCTTTGGCGGTCACGTTCTGTGTCTTGGCTTTTTTTTTTTTTTTTTGCAGTTACTGGGGATCGAACTCAGGACCCTGCGCTTGCTAGGCAAGCACTTATCCCACTGAGCTATATCCCTAGCCCTCTGTGTCTTGGCTTTCAATGCCGTCCATCCTTTGTTCACTCCCATCCTTTGTTCACTCCCAGGTTGCTGTTTCCAGGTAGCTCCCTTCTGTAGGTCCGAGTGACTGGTCCAAATGGCTGCCGCTCTGCCCAGTTGTCCCCTATTCAGTGTCGGTTTGAGGACTGGGAAAGTCAGGTATTTTTCTACTCAAAACTCTGCCTCCAAAATAACAACTGTTTCTCTCTGGGGTTCTCCCACCGCAGTCCATGCTGCTTCCATCCTTCCAGCTCCTAACACCTAGAGCCTTGGCAATGCCCTGGGTTCCACTTCAGCAAGGGCAGACGCTGTTACTTGAAATGCATTCTGGATGCCACCACATCTCATCACACACACTGTTACTGGCTAGTACAAACCACCATCATCTGTTTTCTGAATTGTGTCAGCTGGTCCCTTACTGTCTCCCGTTTCCAGTCTGGCACGACTTTAATCCTTAGCAGAGAACCGAAAAAGCTTCATGAATCAAATCACTTCATTCTTCTGCTGAAATCTTGTAATGATTTCCTATTCCAATCAGAGTAAAAGCCTAATTTTGGAGAATGTAACCTTTAGATGTTACATTGGTATAATTCTGATATTTTAGATATGTGGATTTTCTCTGAAAATCTAAAATAGTTTTTTAAAATGAGGAAAAATATCATTCCTTTGTCTGAAGGACAACTGCTAAATTTTTTCCCCCACTCTGTGGGCTGTCTCTTCACTCTGTGATTTCTTTTACTGTGCCAAAGCTTTTTAATAGGATGAGATCCCAGTTGTTGATTCTTTGTAGTGTTTCCCATGTGATGGGGACTTTGTTGATGAAGTCTTGGCTTACATTAACATCTTCAAGAGTTCTACCTTTCTCTCTTCCAGCAGATTTACTGTTTCTGCTTTAGTATTTAGATTTCTGATCCACTTCAATTTTAGTTTAGTGCTTAGCAAGGATCTGGGTCTAGTTTTTGTCTTTGGCATGTGGAAAGCCACTTTTCCCAGCATCGTTTATTAAAGAGGCGATCTTTCTTCCAGCGAACATGTTTTGCTCCTTTGTCAAAGATAAGGCAGCTGGGTGTGTTTGGAGCTATGTCTCCATCTTCTAATCTTTTCCATTGATCCTCAGGGATTTTTCCCTATTTTTATCACAGTAGCTCTGCAGTGTAATTTCAAGTCAGGGATTGTGATGCCCCCACTTGGCCCTTGTTGCTTAGGATTGTTTCTGCTATTTTAGGTCTCTTCTGGTTCCAGATGAATTTTAGGAATGTTTTATCTAGTTCTGTGAGGTACGCTAATGGTTTTTGATTGGAATTGCATTAAATCTGTTGAATAATTTGGGGAGCATGGCCATTTTCACTATGTTGGTTCATTCTACCCAAGAGCAAAGTATAGCTTTCTATTCTCTGATATCCTCTTCAATCTCCTTCTTCAGAGAACTACTGTAAGTTTCAATGCAGAGATCTTTTCATTGCTTTATCAGATTGATTCCTAAGTGTTTCATTTTTTGATGCTGTTGTGCAAGGTATTGTTTCCCTAATTTCTCTCTCAATGCATTTGTTGTTAGTGTATAGGAATGCTATTGATTTTTGAGTGTTTACTTTGTACCCAGCTATACTACTGAAGTCAGTTGTTAAATCTATAAGTCTAACAAGGATCAATATAATTGTATTTAGCTTCCAGAATTTTCCAGTGATATCACAATTGTAATGGACTAGTAAGTCCTCATATGTCTGTAACTACGTCTGTCAACTTGTTGCTCTATGAAGATCTACACAGCCACGTTCTCTGTGACCCTGCCAAGTACAATACAGGCCAAGGGTGATTGCCTGAGCATCCATATTTTAGGGTTTATTGCAAACTGGGGTAGTAAAAACATGCACTAGTTTGATTAATTCCTAATTTTTCCCTGTCCTGATTATAATCTTATTAAAGACAATTATTTCCTGGTAATTCTATAATGTTTGGTACCACAGTGTATCTAGGAACTTGTGTTTTTAATTGAATACAGATACAAACTATAGCAAGATATTGTTTCAGTTTCAGAGCTTTAACTGAGACATGTTTATATGAAAATCAGGGGGAAAATTCTGAGTTTCTCTGAAGATGATTGTGAATTTTTTATTTTTTTTAACTCCTTCCAGCAAGCTCTATTGCCAAGATTGGATCAGACCCTTTAAAACTAGTCCACAATGCCATCGAGGAAACCACAGACTGGATCTATGGCTTCTTTTCTTTGTTGTCTGACATCCTCTCATCTGAAGATGATGAAGAAGATGGAGATGGAGAGGAGGACATTGATAAAGGTACAGCAAGGCTTGGAGGCAGCTCTAGATCCTCTGACCAGTATTAGATACATGTCACAAGGACTTGCTTAGGCCTTAGTCCAAGTGATCACGTGGGTCAGGCTAAACAAGAAGGTGTACACTCCTGAGAATTCTAGGTACTTCAGTAGGCTTCCAAATGCAGTAAATCGGTCTCTGTTTGGTTTTCATCTTAGAGTTTCTCTATCATCATGGCAAAGATGCCAAATTAAACGTTACCATTGTAATGCAGTGAATCTTATTATTTACAATATAAACCTATAATATACCCTAACATTTATATGGTTCTTAAGAAAAAGGATTATCTATATTTCAAGTTTATCTCCAAGAAGATTGAAAGAAAAACAGTAAAACTAAAAATACAAATTAATGTTTTATGCATGAGTCATATTCAGAGTCAAATAGCCAAGAGAAATCTTACTAAAGGGCCAATCAAAGGAAGAATTGTACTGAGTCAAATGGAGATAGAAAATGGTAGAGTACACTTGAAACACTAGGACAATCATGCAGTTAATATATATGCTCTGTCATATATTAATGAATGGAAGGAAATATCGCATTTAAGCCGTACATAAGCTTTCATTGAATGGGTGTGAAAAGAGCAAAGCACTGTGATTTTGTCTTGTAAATGACATTTTTAAGACTGTCCTTGTCATCAGAGATTAAGTATTCAACCTTGGCTCGCAGCAAACTCTTACTATTAGAGCACCTGCTATGTCTTTGTCTGAATTTATATTTGTTTGGCCCCAGCAAGAAGTCAGGATGAGCAAGAGAAACTGCAATTAATTTGATAAGTGACCGATAATGTATAATTTGGACCATTGCCACAATTTTATTAAACTCATGAAAATGAAGCTATCTCAAACAAATGTATGTGGGCAAAGTTTATCCTTTGCAATTTGGAATTAAGGAAGCAATATCATATACTAAATATGAATGTTAAAAATAACAGATTTTTTAAAAATAAAAGAAAATGTGTTCAAATAGTGAAGCCTTGTTATGTCATATAAAGCATCTAATTTATATTTTTGTCTTGGTTTAGGAGAAATAGAGGAGCCTCCCTTGAAAAAAAAAGGTTGGTTGTTTTTAGAAAGTGATTTCTATATACAAATGTCCACTTTCACTACTACTAAAATACATTTCAAATGTGTTGTCTCCTTACATTGTCTTTGATATCAAGGTTTTGTTTAACAATTAGGTCAAAATCTATAGTCAGAAGAAAATACTCAGTTCCTTCTGAGGAAGGGACCCACGTTTTTCAGTTCATTATTAAATGGATTTCTTCAGTATATTCAAGCAAGTCTGTCCATACAGAAAGCAGTGTGAACTGATTTCAGGAATCGTTGGAATTTTCTGGAGTTAGGGAAGGAGCTCCGAAGAAGATGAAGCCAGTGATCTTTATTTCCAGTATGGCTTGATATATTGAGTTTAAGTTTTGTGCTTATCCTTTTTCTAATTTTTTGTCAGTTTTATTTTACTGACATTTTAGGGGACGACTGTGTGTCACAATAGCTGAAATGCCATGGGGATAAGGACCTCGGAGGCAAAGGCACGTCGTTCCACTTGTCATGGGTCTTTCCCTTTGGGTGGAGTCTCCAGGTCCATGCACAGACGGTGCGGAAGGATTCTTTACAAGAACAGTTGGGGCTACAGGAACTGAGTGGAATGATCATAATCCTAAAGTTGGGGAAAAGGGGTTCAGCTTTGTACAGGAAAGAGTAGAAGGTATCATCTGGGAGATGTGATGAACAGCAAAAGCACCACTCTGAGATATATTCAGTGTGAGATATACACAACCAGTGTTTGTCCCAGTTTGCCACAATTGCGATGTCTCCATTATGCTACAGTGGTAACAAGTTCTCACTTCCCCTGATCCAGTGAATGTTCTGGTTTTTGTTTCTCTCTCCTAAGACCAAAGTGGACTCCAACCATAGGGTCCAGACATGTAGCTTCACCTTACGGGCTACTGCCCCATGAGGTGAGATAAAAACCACACAGGGTTTACGAATTTGGAAAATTTGATTGTGCAGTATGTGTAACAACACAGTGACAACAAAGAGCTGCACTAGTGAGATTCAAACGTAGCCAAGCCAAGGAGAATGTGCTAGTGAAGCCCTGTGTGTACAAACTTTTCCTGACCCAACTCAGGATGAGAACTCAAGAGAGAATTCAGGTCTAAATATTCTAGGTTCACCTGTAAACTTCTGGAGACCATAAACAGAGTCTTTTTATAGCTGGTCTCCACTGGAGAATGAATGTGCTAATTGGTACTGTAAGCTAATGATACCAGTCTTTGTCTGGAAATTACAGCTCATATATATGCTTATTTCATGTGGAAATGGAAGAAGGCAAAATAGGTGCAAATGTTTTCTCATGTGCTTGCAAACTGAACCCTACAAGAATACCATGGGGTTATATTCTCCATAAAGTGGTATGTGCCACTGAATAACCTTTCTTTTTGATTTGAATTTTCCTTTGGAATTATTTTAAATTTAACTTTCATATAATGATTAGTATAAATTGCAAATCCAAAGAAGTTGTCGAACTATTTTTTTCCTTAAATTATTGCCTCGATTCATCAAATCAGCAAAAAGAAAGAAACTTCTCGTGTAGTTGCTTAGAATACTATTTTCTTAATGTTGGTCATGCTCATCAGTCAAAACAGTCTAAGGGAGACGTGTCTTTGCAAACCATGTATGCTGATAGCATGCAGGAGGACATACTTGAAATGAGGCTGAGAATTGACTGAAAACAATTGAATGCATTTTCTTAATAATATTACTTACAAAGTTATATTTAAAATGAATATTGAAGGAAACATTTTGTATGCATTATCTTGGCTACAAAAGCTGTATAATGATAACCAGTAGTTGAAAATGGACTGGCTCACATGTGTTTTGTTATAAAGATTGTTTTTCATGTATAAGCTTTTCTTTTAGTAGAGTTATAGAGGCATTGTAAGTTTTAAAGCAGTTTGTAACAGTTTACAAAGCACTTATTATACACATTCTGCATTGAAAGTTATACTTTTAATACTATTATTAAGGAAGAGATTTTATGAGTTTTTTTTATTGTGGATTCTTTTATATTTAAAATTTGGGGTATAGGCTATAATTCTTAATAATGTACAGTAATGATCTCTTCAAATTTTTGCTTTTCCTGCATCTAAATAACTAATCATTAGTACTCTTTTCTATTCATGTATGTGGAATATTTAGCCCTTTTACATCACCTAACTTATCATGCTACAGCACTTTCTGTTCCACTGCCCTGTACCTGCATTTATTTAACTCAACCTGAAATTTTACTTCTCTCTGCCCCGTTATTTTTGTTCTTACCAAAATAAAAATTTTACCTCCTTGTTATTTATAGGTGATGTTTGCACTTCTAACTTGATTTGGAAAAATAGTCCCATCCACTAGTGCCTGGGTCACAGGACTAATTTCTAAACAAATAGTCCTGATTAAATTTTTTAGTACTATTCAGTGACTTATTTTGTCATACATGTAATGTAGCTTAAGGGCATAACATGGAGTATCTTGTGTCTTTATGTTCTCCATGGGTATTTAGATTTGAATATGTTAAATTTTAAAATACTAGTTTCTATTATTAAACATTTCATGATGAGGGTTCCAAGGACTTAACCATTAAAAATATTATGTTTTTACTATGTAATTGGCTAAACTTCCTATCTGTGAAAACCAAATAACTTAAAGTTAAGAAAGAATAATTGTAGTCATTCGGAGCTATGTGCATTCTGTTTTCTGAAGAATGAAAACTGGTCTTCAATTTTAGGTGCATGGTGACCTCCTGGGGCATAGATTTATGTCTTGCCTCTGAGGACAGCACCTGAGGCCCTTCTACATTACATTTAATTTCCTTGCTTCCTAACTGATTGCTTTTTGAATCAGGAAACTGTTCTTAAGAATGAGCAGGCTCCAGATAGGAATGCTCGGTAAGATTGCACTTGATGCATGTCAATGGCAGAGGAAGTGATTCGTCCACTTAGTGTAGAAGAATTACATTCTCCTTATAGTTGTGTTTTTAAACTGCCCTGAAGCTCTTAAGGTTGCAAAAGCTGCCCAGTAAATTTAAACTTAGTTTGTTATTGTGTGTTTTCTGTACTTTACTGAAATCCACAGTAGCTCTTGCAGTTAGAGGGAATGAGGCAGCCCGGGGACATCTGCACACCGTCAATATGCAGGGCTTTGGAACGCGGCCGCTGGCCGGTCACGCAGCATCTCTGGGTGTGAGGTAGGTGGGACAGTGTGCGTGCCAGGGTTCTCACCACATGCATCTCTGCTGGCGGCTTCAGTGGTTGAGACCAGGCTGAGTGCTGAGTGTCTGAAAAATACGGTGCATGGGAAAAAGGAGGGAAAATACAACAATGAGGAAATCTGTTAAACTTCACAGCCTTGGAATATTGGTTGCTACGTGGGCCCTAGTAACATTGCCGGTAGTAGATGCGGTTGTCTTTGGTTCTCAACCCGAGGTGAGTCTAGATCAAAGCTGAGATGCTTGCAGTGCTGTAGCTTCCACCTGCCTTTCTTGACAGGGATCAGAGCTGCGACTACAGGGGCACAAGATCCAGGAGGAACAGACAGCAGGTATGCAGGTGGAGCCAGAGTGAGGAAGGCAGGGAAGGCTGGCAAAACAGAGCGCTGGGGAACGTGCCAGAGAACCATCCCTTTGCTGCTGAAGGCCGAGTGTGGTCTGCGTGTCAGATTCAGGGGGCATCTTCATTATAATCACTTTGCTCACAAGAGACCAAAATCCAGTTTGAAGTGCGTAGAATTGACCCTTTCCTGGTGCAAGGGAAGGGAAGCTCAGAAGCCAAGCAGCTACAGGCACAGCTTGACACAGGGTTTTGTATGATGCTGTACAAAGTATCTCATCTTCTGTTCTGCTTTTCCTCCTGTTCCATTTGCTCCATTCCTCAGCAGGCGTTTCTTTCCTTTGCTCGTGGCAATTATGGTTACAGAAGCTTGAGCCCAAAGTTACTTTACTTTAGTGACCCGGGAGAGGGACTTGTGCTCTTCTCCCAAATGCTCCAAATACAACTCAGTTGACTCTCATTCCTGTGGACTGAGTTCCACACCCTTGTTGGAACCAATCAACTAGCCGAAGAGAGGCAAGATGTGCTTTATCGGGGCCTGGAGAATGGGGACTTGGAGAAGGAGGTAGCATCCCAGCAACTCCTTCAGATAAGATGAGAAGAGGGATGGTCTTGACACTGAGAGAGAGATTATGCCCATAGGGCATTCTACCCAGAAGCATGGATGTGCTGGTCTATTTTGGGTTTTTAACTCAGAATCTCGGGTGCCCTCCCACCTCAGATTAATGAAATCAGAATCATCAAGTCTGAGCCTGACAGAGATTCCTGAGGGCTTGAGGGAGGGAGAGGACAGATGCGGTGGGAGGACTGGGAATGACTTCTAATGATTATGGAAAAAAAGGCTCTAAAATTGATGGTGGTGATATTGCACATTTTTATGAACAGTTTTACTAAAAACCATTCTATCGTGCACTTGAAATGGATGAATTCGGGCTGGGGATATAGCTCAGTGGAATAAGCGCTTGCCTAGCAAGCGCAGGGTCCTGAGTTCAATCCCCAGTACCAAAAAAAAAAAAAAAAAAAAGAAATGGATGAATTGTATGATTTGGTTTAAAGATACAGGAAGCAATAAAACTAAACATGTAGTTACCCTCCCCCCATCAAAAAACAATTTTTTAAAAAATTTCAATAAGTTGTCTAAATCACTACCAAAGTAAGAGCCAGAGCAACCCAAAAAAGTGATTCTAACATGAGGGAATTGCATACATCGGGAAGCAAGTAAGGGAGACAGTGAGGAAGAGTGAATAATGGCAGAGTTGGCTTACATGATGTTACTGCTATATATAAATTACTAAAATGTAAACGGAGGTAACATCACTGCCACACCTATTGGAAACCCCCTGGCAATCTCAGCATCTGAACTACCAGAACTAGAAACGTGGCTGGAATAAGCTCAGTGAACACAGTGAGGAGGTATGTGTTTTGGTTTCCCTTTAATTGTGTACTTATTGTGGTAAAGTAGTAGACCTCAGTGGCTTTCAGTTCTTACGCCTGTCAAAAACAGATGCTGGCGACACTGATATCTAGGTGCTTTCTATCTATAGCATTTCTGACTCTGTGATGAAATTATCCTGTCATGTATTGGTAGTTTTATCAAGAGTGTCATCTGGGCTAGAGCTTTATACCTCAAATTACGGTCTGTGACCCAGCAAATTTAGCCCATGGGAGCTATTTAGAAATCCAAGCCCCATCTAGACTAAGTGAATCTGAATCTGCATTTTAAGAAGATCCCAGGAAGACTCACATGTACATTCAGATTTGAGAATCGTTGATCTGGACAGTAGTTTGCTCTTCTGCCTGTTGTTCTGAAGTTACCTGAGAGTTTGTTTGAATTGCGGATCCCTAAAAGTTTCCTCACCCTGCGAGACTAGTTGATTAAGGTGGGTCACAACTCAGGAACACATTTGAAAATCTCTGCGGGTGTTATGGTGTACAGCCACATCGATCCTGTCTGGAGTATCACCCAATGGAGCACACACACAAACACAGCCAAAGCCTCAGATATATCTGATTACCTGATAAAACGTTATTATTTGTAATAATTTTTACTTGATCTCATTATGCACACCTGGGAAACAGTATATCTCATATAGGTGGAGAAAATGAGACCCCCAAAAGGAAATGGATTAAGCTGAGAGTATACAGCTTATGAAAAAATGAGATTAGGTAGCTATGGGATATTAGATAGATATTAGAAAGCATCTTAATATACTTAGTTTGAAAGTTTTTGTAGGAATCAATAGTTTACAACATTGAGATTTATTTTCCTGGAAAAAGTGAACTTCTCTTTTCATGTAATAAAACATAATAAAATAAAACTCTAAATTATTTTACATTTATGAACTTAAATATCCCTTTAGGAAATTTTCAATATCTCTCATCTCTATGTCTGGAGCATATGCCCATTTAACCACAAAGAACAGATGCTTTTAGGAGGAGAAAATTCTCCTATTTGTACTTTTTATTTATAATGAGCAGTGCCCTTTACCAAATAATATTTTCATCAATATTACAAAAAATATCAGAAAATACAGACATCTACATAAAATTTGATATGTTTGTGTAAAATACTTTCAGTAAAATATGCTCTGTTAGCATTACTTAGCTACCATGTAGATAGCTACATTTGCTCAATAGTTTGTCATAATTAATCTTTTGTGTCCTAGTAACAATTGGCAAAATCTTACAAATAATATTACCTTCAAATGAATAATTTAAATTTTAATATTTAAAATGAGAAAAATTATGCAGTGACATTTTATATTGTTTGATTCTTTGAGATACCTAGAGAAAGCAATGATAAAAGACATTCTTTGAAATCCACAATCCTCATAATAATTTAATAAACTGAATTGTCATCTTGAATCAAGATAGTTGCCTTGGTGACAGAGATTATCCTTTTAACTTCTTGAGTCTGTCACTTAAAAATCTTTAATTGATCACATTTTGAATTCATTAACTGTGTGTCATTGATAAAGAAAAATTGTATGCTTTAAACTGACCATGTACATCTTAGACAAAATTATAAAGTACTTAACAATAAGGTTTCTTATTATTTTAAATAGACAAACTCTGTCCTAAGCAAAAATCCAAATAGCATCACAAAAGAACTTTGAGACGCATAGGTAAAAAGAAGCTCATTTTTAGGAATCATTTAGTTCAATCTATTTTCACTAGAATTGACCTCATTTACTGCTGTTGCAACTATCAAAGTTGTCACTTCTCTTGGTACCTGTAGGCTCTCTTCCCAAGTTCCATATGGAAGTCAAACTAAGAGAATCTTGGAAAAATTTATTGGTCCCATGATGACCTTTTGGTACTGTAGCAGACTGTTTAGATGATTGGGGCTTGACAGCACTAAACAGGCCAAGAGGAAGAATGGCAGCCAAGACAGTGAAGGGAACCCTCACCTACCGTTCAACAGTTTTAGTCTTTCTCTTAGTCAAGCATATGTTCTCTAAAGCATCTATAAGCACATTTTTCTATGAGGTGCTCACTCAGTGAACACCAGGAAATTCCTAGTTACACCTGAAAATTGCAACTTAGTTCCCCAAAATGGTTGCTAAAATCTATATTTGCCATTTTAGATGTTTTGCATAAGCGTATTGACCAAATGCCCAAATTTTACAGTTTTTAGATAATAATACCACACATATATAGACAAAGCTGGGTGTCACGGCACACACCTGTGGTCCCAGCACTTGAGAGGCTGAGACAGGAGGGTCTTTGTGAGTTCAAGGTCGGCCTTGGCTACAAAGTAAGCTCAAGGCTGGCCCGAGCTACATAGCAAGACCCTGCCTCAAAAAGCGCCCCCACCACCAAAAAAAGAACATAGAAACCACTGCAGTGACCTAATCCCTAATGGAAAGGCTGAAGCAAGGTTATCAGAAGCAAACGTGGGGGACAAAGGAAAGGGAAGATTTTGATTCTTTAAACTGGTCACAACAGCACATTAAAGTCTGAAGCCTCCAATTTCCTTGTTGAAATGAACATCAGGTTTGATTGTCAACATTTTGTTATAAGTATAACATAGTTTACTTAATTTTGTATAAACATCAATGAGTAAGTTTGGAAACACTGTAAGAGGTGGCATTGAAAAACATGTTTACTATCTTTAATTACCATTTGACATTTCAGCATTACAGAAAACAGTAAGATCCATGTAGCACAAAAATCTTTTGAGTAAGTGTTGTAGTTTATCAATACATTTCAGATACATTATTTTATTTCTGTAAGTAGTAAAATTCTGCAACAGTTTGTGAAATAGTGAAACTCTCCAATTTGAAAGAGAAAATAGAAATATTTGGAAATGTAGCATTTTACTTTTTTAAAAGTCATTTTACTATTATGGTTAAATTGTTTTGAGAGTTATATCATCTAGAAGAGGTAAAATAAAGTCTACCTCCACCTTCTGTAATACATAAAAGTATTTTTCTTGTAGTAGATATTTATCAAGCAATTGTACTATACATTCTGTTAAGCATTGAAAGTTTAATGTAGAACAAAACAAATGAGTCTTGCCATTATCAGTTTGGTACTTAGAAATGAAGAAAGACAACACTCCTGCTGCTGCTATCAGTTTTCACATGATGCTTACTTGCTGTCAAGAGCTGCTCTCAATCTTACACACATTTGATAATTTTGTTCCTCATGCAAACTTCTGAGGTGTATTTTATTATGAGCCTTATTTTATAGATGAAGAAATGAAGTTCTCAGAGCTAATAATGTGGGGCTCATATTTGAATTGGGCAGGTTAACTTGAGCACTAGTTTAACACTAAGATATATTTTAATGGTTGAAAGGAAACAAAAATACTTTGGTATAGATCTTTTAATACATTATCTACATTTTCCAATGAAAATTCATGATATTTTTCCAATGAAAATTCATGATATTTTAATTGTATTACAATATGATAGATTTATGGCATTGTTCATAAGAAGATTATTAAAATAGTCATTTAAAGATTATTAAAATTCAGAAATAATGAGTAATCTAAAAGATAAGTAATTTTTATTTATTCTCAGCATCATAATAAGTTTGTACGTCTGCTCCTCTGTTTCCTAGCAATTCACAGCTCTCTCACAATGTTTGGTGTACTTTAGAAAATCAGTGTAATTGAGGATGGTGCATTTCATTTTCTGCATTGAATAACAAATTACCAAAGTTAGAGTCTAAGTTCTTTGAGTTATTTAAGTGGAGGAAAATTGTACATGCATTTAAAGCCCAGCCCTGTGAAGCTTTCTGGGAGATTCAAGCATTTTCACTTTAGAGTAGGAGATGAATAAGAATCTCAGATGAGACACCGACTTTTTTCCAGTTCTCATTTTTGCATGTACTTCCTTACAATTAGACAGAAAACTGTTAGATGGAAGTTGAGAGCAGTTAAAGAAAAAGAAAATATCACTCGCGTTCTGTCGAATTCACCTGCCCTCTCTTAAGTCCTTCGGGGCTTTTGGTACCATTTCTGACCCACTAGAACATTACTAGCAGCCAGGCTCACGCTTACTAGCAGAGCTGTCAGGGACTTCTTAAAGGGGACCAACCCCTCATGGCCCCTTAACGTGCGTGGATAACTGTCGTGCTTTTTTGTGTTATTTTTCCTTTATTTAATTCTCAAAATTGAAATAAAAACTTATCCTTTAAAAACTTTTAAGAAGTTTCACACCTGCACTGAAATTCTTTGTCCTCTGTACTTTCTAAGTCACAAAGTCTTTGGATTTAGATTGTTCTGTTGAAAAATGTTTTATGATTCCAACTGGCATCTGCTGCTGAGACTAAGCACCATTTCTGAGGCATCTGACTTTCATCTAATTCTAAACCACGTGTACCTGGAGGTAAATAATGGCTGCCTTGACCTTCTTTGCCTCTTGTATTCAAACGTGGTGCAGGTTTAAGTAAACTGTTCCTTAAAAAGTGTCATGGTATTAAATGCAGTTTTATGCCATTATAGATCACTGTTACATTACACAAAATAGAAGCATGTGTGTTTTTTGTGGAAATTCTTAACTATGCTAGTATTTACATACTCTAGGAAATTTTATTCTTTGAAGTATGTTAAAAACCATAGGGCAATACATTTCTGTCTCTAGTGACTTTAATCTTTTGAGCTTAATTTATCAAAAATACAAAAGGTTCTTGACTGGAAAGGGCAATTGAAAGTAATAAGTCGGGCACCCTCTGTGCAGGAAGGAAAGATCTTTCTGAAGTCTAAATTGGTAACATGCTGTTACTCGCTGGGCTGCAGTAGAATGGTCATCTTTCCCTGGTGTAGTGCGAGGAAACGCAATTGGCACTTAAGCAGCGCCCTTGTTGGACCCTTCTGAGACAGGATAGCCACAGGCAGGGGCACCAGTAAAGTCCCAAAAAATAACGTAATGCAGCAACAAAGCACGCAGAAACGGATTTAATTTCTCAAGAAATCATCAATTTCTTTGCCCTCTGTAAGCCAAGAAATGTAGATGTTCCTGTGCTAATTTAGCTGTGTTTGCCTAGAGCTGTCTCTCTGGAAACACTGACAGAGCTAAAGTGAACTTTCAGCTAAAAGTTTAATGGATGATGTTCCTACAATGAAAAAGCAAATAGAAACAAAACCAAACAGCCCTGATCATGCAGGTGCCGCTACTTCTGTTTGCTGTGAGCTGAGCAGATTTTACTCGGCATCTTTCCCGGTCTGTGACTCTAAATTGAAAGAAACCTGGTGGACCTACTGAGACTACTGGGCCTTTCTTCAGAGAAGGGTGAAGAGTCAAGAAAACTAAAACACGAGCTTTATTCTTGAGCATTATCTGGTTGCAAATCTGGGTTCTGTCTGAAAGACCACAAAATCAAATTCTCTGAAATATATTGCCTTTTTTCTGATTAATTCTGCATCTGCTTTTCTTTAATTTTCTTTGCTTAGGTAAAACATGAAATGTATCAACTGACCCACAAGGATTTACTTTCTCTTTCATTAATTCAAAAGGACGCAGAAAGTGCATTTGGTCCCTGTCCTTCCCTTTGAATGTATATTTACTTACTTATCAATTTGCTCATGTATTTTATTAGTATGGTGTGTAATACGTGAGGATAACATTCCTTATGGGGAGTTGGTACATGCACGTAACACCTCACAATTCCTTTTTAAATCCCCGTTCCCTTCCCCCTTGGCCCCATGGCCCATCCGTGGGGTCTCTGGGACACGTTTGGAGGACACCATGTCTGCATTCCCGCGTGGAGTCTCTGGGACA
>PVLD010025141.1:0-24206 GCA_004027595.1 Dinomys branickii | reverse complement strand
CGAGGGCGTGGGCCAGGGGTGTGCTTGGAGCGGCAACCTCCTCCCTCTCTATCTCGTCTCCCTCCAACTGCGCCATGTCAGATCTGCGATCCCCTCCTCCAGAGGAGGTTCTGCTTAGACTTTCCGAGGGTTTCACTTCCTATCTCAGATCCCTCCCGAGTTCAGGATATCCACCTCCCTCCTCTCTGTCCTTCACATGGTGCTATATTGCCGTGTCTGAGTGGCATTCCTCCGGGAGGTTCTCTCTCCGCTGCCCACCCGGTCACCATGGGTTCATATAACATTCATATATGCAAGCAGTATGGAGACACTCTTGTTGCTAGCATCAGTAGTCTGGGGTGAGTCCTAAAGCCTGTGGACTCGTCCCATTGCTGTCAGGAACAGGTGGTGGTTGCGCAGGCCGCTGAGGTTCAAGGTGCTCACAGAGGGCGTTCAGGGTGAGAGCCGAAGCCCAGTATCTCAGTTCATGCTTCCTGCTTGATGCTGGAGTGAGAAGGGCATGGTGTCGTGTGAGCCACCTCCATCTGCAGCTCTCTCTTTGTAGTTCAGTTTTTGTACTGTTCTTGTGCTACTGTGTGTATGTTTGTTAGTGTTTTTGTCCTTTTACTTTTAAAATTAAAAAAAAATAATAATAATGGTAATAAATCTGAAATCTACATTTGGGATCTAAATAATTTTGCAACTCCAGTGCCACCAGGAGCCAAAACACAGGTATTATGTTGATTTTGGTCAGTGTCATCAAAGCAACCAAGAGTAGTTCTTATAGTTACTCATTTCAGTTTTAAGTTTTTTATACAAATCATTGTTTAGATGTCACTGATTCTCCTTAAGATAGTGAAGTGTTAAAAAAAATGTTTCTTCAAACTGTTAGTGAGGCCTTCTATAGTAAATATTTATTTAGTGCTTACTCTTTGATAGACACAGTTCATTGTACTGGGTGTAGTGTAGTAAAGAATATAGACAAAAACTGTCATTCTTTTAGATACAGTACTTTTGCTCATGTGTGTTAAAGTATTCTGACAGTATTTTAAATGTATTTTAGTAAGTCAGGTAAGAACTGTCTTTCTTTGCTTTCTTGAGCTTCTCTTTAAAAGATAAAATACTCAAGGTGCCATGTACATGTGCTTGAAAGTGCATCATGCGCATTTAGAATGGAGCAGGAGTGTAAAGGAAGATTGTGCATGGGTGGATCAGGCTTTTAAATAATTCATTTATAAAACTGAAATATTCAACTTTATAACTAAATGTGATTATAATAGGGAAACTGGCTGAATGGTTTATTCCATGTAGCCCCAGAAGATACAAGCTGCATTGTATGAAACAGACAAGTCCAACATATCTTAGCATCAGCCAGTCCCAGTGACCGGACCACTGTGTGGGATCTTAGGAAAAATGAGCCCATCATCAAAGTCAGTGATCATAGTTACAGGGTAAGTGTGTGACTAATTTGGGTGAATTCATGTCTCTGCTGTAGGTGTTCCTATATTATCCATCAGAACTGCCAACACGTCAAGTTTTTGTAAAGTAAAATCCTATCTTCATCAGTCATATTGGAATGAACGTCTTTTCACTTTGCTAAGGAAAATAAAGTTCCCATTAAACCATATTGAATATTGTTCATGATTCAGAGAAGGACTACCTAATCCAAGTGCTTATTTCTTTTTTTTCTTTTTGTCTTTTTGAGACAGGGTCTTGCTATGCGATTTAGGCTGGCTTTGAGCTCACTTTGTAGCCCAGGCTGGTCTTGAACTCACAACGATCCTCCTGCCTCAGCCTCCCGAGTGCTGGGGTTACAGGCATGCACCACCATGCCCAGCTAACTTTTTGATTCATATTTAGCTTTTCCTAGAAACATGTAAATTTTTCCTATTGGAAATTGTATGAGTATGAACTTGCAGTTTTCAGACTTTGTGCTTTACTTGATTAGGCTCTGCCAAAAAGAGTCAAATCTTTCCATGTGCTCAGTAGACACAGCTATAGAGCATGTTCTCAACTTTACAAATTCTTTGTCTTTAGATATTGTAAAGTTATTTAGGTAAAATTTGAGAGTTATTTTCTTTGTTTTTACTTATACTGATTACTTGGACATTTTCTATAACAAGGTTGCCTAAGTTAGAATATATATACTGTATAATTTTAAAACAGCAGCAAATATTTAAAAGAATATTACTTCAGAGTATTGTATTTCAAATGGAGGAGGAGTTTTAAAACATAAGTTTCAACAGAGTGATCATGCAATATGAATTTATTCATCTTCTAAAATGTTTTAAGGATTTGAACTTTTTGATAATTCTCAATAATGATACGTACTTCATATGAAAATGTAGATCATAGTTGTTGCTTCAGAAATGTTTTCTTAAGGGTATTTTTTTGAGGCAAGGTCTCATTATATAGTGTAGGCTGGCCTTGAACTTGCTTATGTAGCACAGTCTCAAACTCAGGGAGATCCTCCTGCCTCAGCCTCCTGAGTGCTGGGATTCCAGGCATGTGCCACCACAGCTGGCTCCTTAAGTTTTCTAATAGAAGAAATGTATAGGAAGGAGGTTTTTAAGACTACTGTTTAATACTTTTAATAAAACTTAATAGTTTTAAGTTTTGGTTTAAAGAAAAACTAAGCCTGGGCTGGTATTTTTTACTATTTGTCTAATAAAGCCTAATGCTCAAATTTCATTTTGGTTTTTTATAAAGTCACATGATTGCTAAAATCTGAACGTTCACTGTCTGCAGATGCATTGCTGTGGGTTGGCCCGGCATCCTGATGTTGCCACTCAGATGGTCCTGGCGTCTGAGGATGACAGGTTGCCAGTGATCCAGATGTGGGATCTTCGATTTCCTACCTCTCCTCTCCGTGTCCTGGAAACCCATGCCAGGTATCATGCTGCTATCCAAGGAACTTGATTTGTTTATGTTCTAAAACATATTTGTTTACCACTTTGAATTATCTGATTTTTATTTAGAAACTGTCTTTACGTGTTGCCTTTGTGAACCTTAAACTTGTGATCCTCCTGCCTCATCCTGAGGCTTCAGGCATGCCTCACTGAATATTGCTAATTTTTTTTCCTTTTAACTAGGCCATTTACTATGTCTCTTTGTTGTGAGTGGTAGCACCACGGATTGGTTTGTCTATTTATCGTTATTTAATTTTGAGATGTTGTGTCACTTTGTAGTACAGACTGGCCTTGAACTCACTGTGTAGCCAAGGGATTTTCTGTACCAAAATGGAGCCAGAAAATGCCATTATTAGTATGAATCCTCAGTTAAAGAATTTTCTATCAAATATTTTAAATAATTATTAATGAAGCAAAATTCTTATACGTCACAATACCTTGGGACAACTCTTAAAGTTTATTATACAGTTTGATCATTACTAGTTTCATCATACTTTTGAAGACATTTGCATAAAATATGTCAAACAATCATTTTAAAGTTTCTAATTTTTTATTTTTATTTTTATTTTTATTTTTAGGTTGTTTGGGTTTATTGTTTTTGTGGTGCTGTGGTTGAATCCAAGACCTTGTGCATGCTAGGCAAGTGCTCTGCCAATGAGCTATATCCCCAACCCTCTTTGGTTTTTGAGACAGAATATCACTATGTGGTTTAAGCTGGCCTTAAACTCTTGGTGATCCTCATGGCTCAGCCTCCCTAGTGCTGAAATTACAGGCAGGCACAACCATGCCTGGCTTCTAAGTTTTCACTTTGAAAGCAGACATTTTGAGAAATTACTTGGTTTATTACTTCAATTTTAATAAATGTTTTGACATTCTAAGAAGGTGCAGAGATTTTCTCATCTTTGTTTTAATGTTAATTTGATTAGTAGTTCGACAAATTTCCTGCATTGATCTTCAGGTTCCCAGAGAATTATTCAAACTCATTCATTACTTCTAAACAAAATGGAAATTTCTTTGAACAAGATGATATATTTTATTTTTATTCTTTTGGTACCCAGTATTGCACTCAGGACCTTGTACTTGCCAGGCAGGAAGTTATGCCACTAGGCTAAATACCCAGCAGGATGATATATTTTAAATACTTTCAGGCTTTTTCCCCTCTTTCCTATTTAGTAATATGTACATAAAAATTTTAAATCCCTCTCCTCCCCTTTAGTGAGTTTGTACTTGACGAAGTCTTAAAAAACTCTTAAAAATTTATGATATTACGGAACAAAGAGTTTATGATCTTTCCTGTAATTTCTCTGTTTTTGTCTTTTTGAGACAGGGTCTCACTACATAGTTCAGGCCAGCCTTGAGCTCACTTTGTAGCCTAGGCTGGTCTTGAACTTACAGTGATCTTCCTGCTTTAGCCTCCCGAGTGCTGGGATGACAGGTGTTTGTCAACATGCCCAGTCTCTCTTGGAACTTTTTGTAGAGAAGAGTCTAGTCAAAATGTAACCCCATTTAGATGTTATGCTTCCGTCGGATTTTTAGTTTTATTTAAAGGATGAATCTGAGAAATTTTAATAGCATTGTCCTGGTATTTAATGTTGAATACATTGACTTAAAATTTCGTCCCCTCAGACAACTGACACTGAAGTGACACATACAGTGTAGAAGCACCATACCAGTTACCTTGATGAATACTCATTATAAGCTTGTGGATACTATTATTGTCACATCTTTTTCTTTTTTGTCTCTTTGAGACAGGGTCTCCCTGTGCAGTTCAGACTGACCTTGAGCTCACTTTGTAGCTCAGGCTGGTCTCGAACTGGCAACGATCCTCCTACCTTAGCCTCCAGAGTACTGGGATTACAGGTGTATGCCACCACGCCCAGCCTACTGTCACATCTTGAAGGTAGAAATCGAAGCTCAGTAAGGTTAAACTTGTCTGGACTCATATAACCAGCTGCATGCTGACTTGGGGCCCAGTCAGTGGGGTCCCAGAGTCTTTTCATGCTATATTGCCTTTCTCACTGACTCTCACTTACCAAATAGTCTGAAAATTATTTTAGATTGATCTAAACAGTTTGGGTAAATTGTCTGTTGGAATAGGAACCCAAATATGAAAAGGTTATTGAGACAGGTCCGTGAACAATAGAACTCCCAAACAGCCAATTGGAATTTGAAGCAGCGCTTTTTAATAGTTGAGCTCAACGACCCTCACTCACGTCTCTATTTCAAGGCTGAGAGCGAGAGCCCCGAGCCCATTGTATGCAGGGCTTATAAAGACAAAACTCACAAAAACCACAGTGAATACAGGGGTGTAGTGGGCACCTTATGTTTGGGTAAGTGTCCTGTTTCTGGCAGGGATGGGCAATGCTCTTTGAATTCTTTCCGAGAAAGAACAAGGAACCTTTAAACAGTAATTTTGTTACCATACATGGGCTTCAGCTGTTTTTGGTGAATCAGGGGTCAAGCATGGGGTCAGTCTAGCAAGCAGCCGGGTACTTGGGCCATTACAGTTATGATAGCTTGTACTCTTTGGAGGTCAACATTAGGTTTGTCATTATTTAAAAGAGATGGGAACATTAAATGACTGTTTATACTGCTTTTAGACTATATTTTCAACTTTTATATTTATTTGTAAAATACCAAAGCATTTTGATACCATTTTAATTTTGGACTGTAAAACAAGCAATCAACATCATTAGGAATCACAAGAGCACCAAAGACTTTTAAATCAGTAGCAAATCCTGTAGGTGATGTCAAGAAGAAAACTGTAATTAAAACAAGACACTTTTATTAGCTGTATGAATTTAAAATGAAGAAAAGTTTTTTATTGTAACTCTAAAAGACTGCTGAAATATATATGTAATCACTGAAATATATATATATATATATATATATATATATATATTTGAGAGAAGGGATAAAATTTTATTGAAGAAAATTATGGGCTTTTAAAATTAATATTTTAAAAATATCTCCTTTCTAGTAAATCTTGGAAAATATGATTTGTTTTAAACTACAGGCAAACTTTGATCTTGGGGGATGGAAACAAGCTTTTAAATTTATCACCTTAATGAGAAGATGTAAAAGCTTTCTATCTTCTAAAATTCGCACTGTTCTCTGTGAGGCTTTATTCCCTGTGAAAGTATTCCAAAGAGAATGGCGTTTTTGCATCTCTCCAGGTCAGCAATTCAGCATCTCCACTCTATCAGGCAATACCAATCACACGCTATGGACTTGCAGCTGCCACACCTGCAGGCCATCTGTACTAGGAGAGCCCTTCAATATGTTTTTCCTTGAAGTAATCCATTTTATCTCTGACCCTAATAGGCGCCACAGTGTTTGGAGTAGATTGAACCATAACCCTGATTTTTCAGGTATAATCAGCATCGGTGACACCAGGCAAAACCTGAAGACCTTTGAAAAGAAGACTTCTGCAGCCTAGCAGGAGCCCCACCGTCCCCCGAGGCAACGGTCCATAGACCCCAGTAGGAATAATTTGGCATCCCAGGTCAGGAGTTCATAGGAATCTGGAGGAGGGACCGAGGTCCAAGCCTCCCTCGTCTGTTGTCACTCGCCAGAGGACAGAGACGTGTTTAGTGGGGGAGAGGAGGGCTGAGGAGAAATTGAGGGAAGCAGCCTCATTGTTTGATGGGGTTGGGGCAGGCCCAATGAAAGTTTCCCTGAATGGGAAGTCATTCCACGTCACCTTTAGACCTACACGCAGTTGCCCATCAATACCCAATGATAGCCTCCTCTGCACCTTGTACAGAGGCCAGGCTTTCTTAAAGGCACAACTGATGGCCGTGTTGCCTTTAGAGATGTTGCAGAGCAGTCTTGGGCAAAATGTCCCTCATTTCCACAAGGAAAACAAATGACCTTGTTTTTGCCCTTTCCTCTACACTGTGGATGAGTAACCTGAGTGATAGCTGTTGCCAAGGCAGCACCCTGTACATCTGAGGGGCCAACATCTGCACAAATCTGAATCATCTCTGGCAACGTGGCTAGCCTTCTGTGGAAGGTAGAAATCCGGCTGTGCCCTGATCGCAGGAGAGTTGAACACTGGACACCCGTCCTGTGCCTGGTTTGTAGGAGCGCTGAAAGCCAGAGACTGGGCAGCGCCCGGCTTGTGAAATGCTGATGCCTGAGACCCAGATGGAGCACAGCTCCGGTGAGCGCTCAACTCCGAAGATCCCGCGCGCGTGCCCCGTTCTTCCAGCTTGGAGTGCTGCTGCTGGAGGAAACCCTGTGGGGCTGGGTGAGTGGGGATGGGGGCGAGGGGAGCAGAGCTGTTTGCCTCCGCTGTGAGCAGCTGACCAGCAACACGCCAGCGGGCTGACAGCCTGCAGAGGCAAAGTCGGAGGAGGCCGGTTCGGAGGCACCTTGGCCCCAGAAACTGAGAGCGGAAACTTGGGAGGCGGGTCCGTGGCAGTGTTGCTGGAAAGCTTCGGACCCGAGCCTCAGTGGCTGCCTTTCTGGATAGGGACCAGAGCTTGAAGGCGGACCCAAGCCGGTGCTTCTGCGTGACCAGAGCCGCGGGTCGCGGGGAAGTCTCCCAAGCAGAGTTGGCGCTGTGGCCTGCCATGCTGCTCTTATACTATCAGCCTTAGACTTCTTTTATTGCAAATACAAATCACTATTCCTGAATCTCCAATTCAGTCATGGCTTCTACCGATTAATTTCTACTGCAATGCAATTTTTTCCTAGGTTTTTGAGCTAGTTAATTGACGGAGGCAAACTTCCAAATTTGTTATATTTGAAACCAGATTCACTAAACAGTATTCTTAGAAATAAGATTAAGAAGTAATATAGTCTATAATCCTTATTTGCCAGTAGGATTGCAAAAACTTGTAATAAAACTTATCACTAATGTTATGTACAGCGTACGATGTAATGTAGCTAAATGCAAAGCTCATTTCTCACCACACAGCAAGCGAAACTCATCTGGCTTAGCAAACATCAACACTGCAGCTAAAGCCTCTCTCCAATTTCTAATGTCACAAGACTCAACAATTTTTTTCCAGTTCTGCATTACAACTGCAGTGATAAGCTTAGGAAAAGACAAGAAAAGAAAAATTAAAAGTCTTTAGTATATTAATAAAAATTAACTTGAGCTAATCAATCAAAGCTAACTAGATGTTTACACACTCAAGACTAGTTTATTTCACTTATAAGTATGAACTAAAGTCTCATCCATTTCCTTATATATGTCTCAAGTTTATACTTCTTTAGAGCTGAATAGTACTCCTTTGTACAAAAAGACAACTTTCTTATCCACTCCTTTGTTGATGGGCATTTGGGTTATTTCCAAGATTCTGCTATGACAAACTGTCCTACTATAAACATGGGTGCACATATATGCTGTGGTATAATTTTAGTTCTTCGGGGAAATTGCCCAGAAGGGGAATAGCTGGCTTAAATTTGACCTCTAATCCTAATTTTTTGAGTAATCTCTGGAGTGATTTTCAAAGCAACTGCACCAGTCTACACTGCTACCAGCAGTGGAGAAGGATTCCTTTTTCTCCACAACCCCTCCAGCACTTGTTATTGGTTAATTTCTTGATGACAGCCATGAAATCTCAGTGCTGTTCAATTTGCAGCTCTCATGGTCATTTGATGTTGAACAATGTTTCATGTACTTATTTGTCATTTGCATTTCTCCATCTGAGAAGTGCATATTCATCCCAGATGAGCATTTTTGGAAGCATAGTATTGTCTCCCTAGTGTAACACACACAAGGCTAAATAAGACCTAAAATGTGCAAATATCATCAAATGGGAAGAAAATGCTCAAAAGGAAAGAGAAACCGGTATGGGGGAAAGGAGAAAAGAAGGAAGGGGAAAGGAAAAATAGATAAATACACACACACACACACACACACACACACACACACACGATAGTTAAGACAGATACACTACTAATTGCTATTCGCTCAGTGAAAGGAGAGGTATATGGCTATGTTGTTTGACCAGTTTTTCATGCCTATATCTTGTGTTATGAGCAACTACTTCATAGATAATATTGCACAATGCACTGAATGTTGTTACTCTCCTACAATCCCTGTTTTGAAATTTTATACCATTTTTATCTCTTCTTTAAAATAAGAAAGGAAAAAAAACTAGTATTTAGAGTGCTTCATAAAAACACAGCAAAAAAGTGAGTTATTTTCTTGAACAAATGACATAACACGTGCCTTTATTGTTCCTTAAGAAAGCCACACCAACATACTTTATAAGGTAATGAGAAGAAAGGCACAGAAGGCTAGCAGAACATTTAACAGGAAGATGTGACCTGGTCTATTAATCAGGAAAGCTGCCTCAACACAGACACTTCTGCACAGAGATGTGAACAGAATGAGCAGGAAACAATTAAGGACAAAGCATGCCAAGCTGAGGAGACATGAGGTACAAAGGAGGACGGAACACACAGTGAGGAGCCAAAAGGCAGCCTGTGACAGCAAGAGTGGCTCACGGCCTGGGGTAGGTGTGTACAGCAACCAACACACTGGACTAACACTGCCATGACTTTTATGGAATGTAACTGCCATAAAGATTACTTTTTTATGATATAGAAAACAACATCAAACAAGAGCCTTACAAGTGTTCAGACTACAAGAAATTTCCCCCCTTGTATAGGGTTAATGAATTAGAAATCTGCACAAATCTCTAGGTATAACCCAAACTTTTATCACTGCACATACAATGGTGTTCCCTTATATAAGGAAAATACTGAAGTATACATAAATACCCAAATATGGGAAATAATACATTCTCATCATAAAATGTTATAGAATAGTTAAAACCTTGAGTTTTTAATGATGAAAAAATTAGTGCAAATGAAACCATGAACAAAACGAGACACATCCTATATATAATCCTGACTGTCAGAAAAAAAAATGCTACAAATATATAGAAAGAGGTATGGAAAGCTATGCAAGAAACTGATAGCAGGATTAGATTTTTATCTCTAAAGTTTTCTGTGTTAAAAATTTTTTTCTGCTGAGTGTGACAGCGCATGCCTATAGTCCCAACACTTAGGAGGCTGACACAGGAGGATTGCCATGAGTTTGAGACCGGCCTGGACTACACAGTGAGTTCAAGGCCAGCCTGAGCTAAATATAGAGACTGTCTCAAAACAAAAGCAAACAAAACAAAAACAAAAATTTCTTTTCTATGTTAAACTTTTGTATAATAATCAAAATAGTTGTTAACTTTTAAAATTATATACAGAAACAACAAAGGCTGGATTAATCACATCAAAGCACCAACAATTATTTCTGAGTCAAAGTATTATGGATAGATGAATTATTTAGTGTTTTTTATATGGCAGTGATCTATAAAATTGTGCATTCCTTTTGTAATCAGAAAGATAAATATGAAAAACTGTTTGACATCACTGGTCGTTCAAGAGATACAAATTAAAACAACACTGAGATTCCATCTCATGTGGGAAAGCATGGCTATCATCAAGAAATCAACCAATAACAAATGCTAGAGCGGGGATGGAGAAAAATGAATCCTTCTTCACTGTTGGTGGGAACATAGACTGGTGCAAACACTGTGGAGATCAGTGTGCAGATTCCTCAAAAAACTAGAACTGAAGATACATTTTACCCAGCTATTCCACTTCTGGGTATCTTCTCAGAAAAATTAGAAACATCATACCACAGCAATATATGTGCACCCACATTTACAGCTGCACAATTTGTAATAGGTAGATCTTGGAAACAACCCAAATGCCCATTAACTGAGGAACGGATTAAAAAGATTTGGTCTTTCTATACAGTAGAGCACTACACAGCCACAAACAAGGATAAGCTGGAGATGCATGCAACTTGAGACCACACTCATGAGATAAACTAAACACACATGTACAAACATCATATTACCTCCCTAGTGAGAGAAGCTGAAAGAGTAATTCAGATCCAAAATGTACAACAGATACTGTAAAATGGGAAGAGACATCAAAAGAAAAAGAAATTGGGATGGGTGAATGGAGAAGAGAAAGCAAAAATACAGTTAAGATACTTGCACTACTAATTTCATAGTTCACTGAAAAGAAAGGTTTGTGCTAATATTTCTTAGACAATTAAATGCCAAAATCTTATACTCAGAGTAACTAATTTAAAGATAACCATACACAATGTAGTTGTTACTTTCCTATTACCTTGTTTTGAAATTTTCTCTTTAGAGTAAAAATACATATGTTATAATTTATTTATTTTGAAAATAGCATACCCTGGTAATTTTGCTTTGGGATTTTGCAAAGTATTTTTTCTGAGTCTGAGCCAAGAGCTCTTGTCCTCCTCCTATAGCCAATATGATGGCATGAGCCATGTGGTTATCAGGCAGACAAAGGTCGACAGCACCCTCAAAATCACCCGAGAGCAAATCTGGAATAATTAAACCATTGAAATCTGCAACAAGGAAAAATACAACCAGTTCAACAGAGGTTTTTCTCATCAAAACAACTACAACCAGAAAACTACACACGTAAGTTTTTACGCAAAAATGGAGAACACAATGGTAATTTCTGTTTACTGAGCACTGAACTTCTGACATAAGCTGTTAGGATTTAGAGAGATATATGGGAACATATACTAAAGCACGGATTGCTTAGACTGGACAAACACGGGTGACTCAGTGTTGGAACACTCCACCCCTCTCACGGCACTGATTACATACACTGTATGGTAACTCAGTTCCTTCTGAACCCTCAACTGCCTCTAACAAAACAATTTTAACTGGAACTATGAGCTTTCAAATAAGTTTTAGAAGGTTACAAAAATCAAAGCCAACAGGAACTTACCCCCACTGACAGAGGTATGAAATGCCCCTCCAGCTGAGGGGAGAAATTCAGACTCTTTGTTTTCTTCTTTAATGTGCTAAGGAGACAGAAAAGGCAGCAATTTAGCCAAAATAAGATGGGGGAATAACTAGCTACCAAAATAAAATATATACGTGACTATTTGCCCACTGCTTAGATGACATGCTAAGTTATTCCAGAGAAGTCTTCATCTCTCAGTTTATAGTCAGATTTATGACTTCCTGAAGTATTAGTTTTCATTGCGCAATTATAAGTAGAATGCAAGATCACCAGAAATAATGTAAAATAAGTGTACATATTCATTATAAGTACACTATCTGAAAAGTTATTATTGAAACTAAAGAATCTCTTTTCTTTACATGCCTCAACTTGAGAAATGTAAAATATCCATGTTTTAAATTATATGTAGATTTTAAGACAATCCTACTTTTAACAGCTACACCTTCCTGTCCACTATGCTTGGTTGTATCATTTTGTTATAACTGAATCCTTAAGAAAAAAAACCTCTTGGTGTCCTAGGCATAAAGGCACCAACGGGGGCCAGGGACATAAGTTGGTGACTGAATACTTTACCTAGCAAGTTTAAGGCCCTGGATTTCATTCCTAGACTCTTCCCTAACAAAAGTAATATCAGCAAATTATTTTTGGGTGCTTCTTTTAACACTACACTTTTTGTATGTTTAAAAATTGCATGGTTTCTCTTATATGAGAATCTTCATAAAAGACAAAACGAAATGTATTTGTAATCCAACACGAACAATGTATCTAACAGCGTACCTTAACTTAGTATAATTACCTTACATTTTTCCCCCCCAGACTTTACTGGTAGAATTTGAATATCTTTGAATATACTCAAATTCAATTCTACAGTTCACATTCTCTCAAATTAGTCAGATCTGGAACTGCAAGTCGGTCTGGTAAAAATATACAGTTCTTTTATAAATTTTTGAGATTACAGGCGAAGCATATCTAATACCAAAAATTTAAACTCTGAAATGGTCCAAAATCTGAATCTTGGCTGGGCACAGTGGTGCATGCCTGTAATCCCAGTACTCAAGGCAGGAGAATTCCTGTGAGCTCCAGGCCAGCCTGGGACACATAGCAATACCCTATCTCAAAAACAAACAAACAAACAAACAAACAAAGAAAAAGACAAAAGAAAGGGAGAAAAAAATTCCAAACCTTTCAAAGTAGATGTAGATCAGTGACGCTAAACCTTTTAAACAAAGACACAGCTTTTTATAGGAGATAAACTATGTACCTTCTGTGCGAGTGTTATAGACATATTTGAATTTAGTAAGAACCTAGTATTCAAAGTCCGGGGTTTGGAACTCAGTCATTCAAGTACAAGATATAGCACAGTTAAGGACAGCTATTACAAAATAATAACTATAGTTCTAACTCCTCACCAGTTAAAGAAATACATTTTGGAATCTCAAAACCTCAAAGCCACTGAAATTTAAATTAAGTGGTCACTGTTCAAAATACACAGAAAAATCCTTTAACTCACTGTTTCTCAGATCTGCTTTCTACAACAAACACATCTTTATTATAGCTTTCTGAAACATCCACAAAGCCTAGAAAACACAATTTTCCTACGTATTCAGAACCTTCACAGTATAAGCTACTATGTTTAACACTCAAACAGGATCATCAAGAGAAAAGGGAAAATTTTATCCCCTTGGAACAATTTTTACAGGTACTCAAAGTATACGCTGATGACTACTGTTTAAATACCAATTACTACTACCTGTTATTCGTGAATGTATTCTAAAATACACTTTTATTTGATAGTATGCAAACTAGTTATAGATAAATGTAAAAGTACAGTATTTATATGTCTAATCCTCTCTACACATTCCTTGGTTTAATTAAAACTAAGATTTGATTTCCTTATTAGGTAAATCACAGGTCATTCACTTCTCAGGAAAATTTTTAATGACCATAGGTAGTAGTCGACATATATGGGTGAATTACTTTTATAGCTTAGTAAATGATTACACAGAATAGACCAGTTAGGATATCACCAAGTTACAAAAAGCAATGAAAAATTTAAGGTGAGCGCAAAGCCAAGAAGTTCCTGGTTAATCTTTCAAGATAAAATAAAATTAGAAAACAAGAAAATTAAATCATGGAATTAGACATTAGTGGTTTGAAAGGAAACCCAGAAAATCAAAAGAAGAAAATTAGTGATACACACACATCCCCCCCCCCCCACAGAGTGACACACACACACACACACAAACACACACACGTAAGCCTACAGTGTTCCCGACAAACGGGGGCAGTGACTGACTGACTGGATCCACATTCCGCATTCAAGAGGCTTCTGGCCCAAGCCCCAGCCCCCCATACACATCACATACAAAGACACATGGCAGGTGATCCCTGCACTCTGCAAGGCTGGGGCAGGAGGATCATTGCAAGTCTGTGAGCAGCCTGGGCTATAAAGTGAACTCAAGGCTAGCCTGAACTGCATAGTGACACCTTGTCTCAAAAAGAAAAAAACAAAGGCAGCTCAGAGTGAAAGCCACGGTTTAAATTCCCAATAACCTAACCCAGGCAGGAGGGTGGCTGCGAGTTCAAACCCAGCCTGAATTACAGGGCGAGTCTGTGTCTGAAAATTTCAAAAGGAAAACAACAACAACCACAACAAATTTCCCAATACCAAGGTTTTTGGGAGAGAGGGAGATCTCCCTCTGCAAGGCAGGAGTGGAGCCTCACGTGTGTGTGTGTGTGTGTGTGTGTGTGTGTGTGTGTCTCGGTGGCGGTGGTACTGGTAGTGGTCCTGCTAGTGCTCCAAGGTCAGGATGGGAGCATAGGCATGGCTTTTGGCAGAGGCCTTTCACTTCTTAACCATGGGTTAGGGCATAACATTACACTTTGCTTGAGAAGGGCTTGTATAAATGTGCTGCACTTGTTCCTAAGGTTTATTGTGAAACCCCTGTATAAAGATATTCACTTCTACACAAAACTTCCTGAAACACTTGCACATTGGTTTGTGTTCCCTTCTATATAGATCCTGAAACTGTGCACAGCCCTACATTGTGTACATTGTAATTGCTTCTTAGCAGTGTTTCTGAATAATACTGCTTTGCTTTCACTGAAAAGCCTATCTCCACAAACAGTTACTGTGTTGCGACTTTACAGTAGCAAAGCACTGTGGAACTTGATAGAAGTTTCTCCCAATGAGATCCTGTTAAGGAAAAACAGTGCACATTGCTTGAGAAAGCCTTTTATACAGGTGGGGCACTTGTTCCTAAGATTTATTGGGAAACCCTTGTATAACGAAATTCACTTTTGTACAAATCTTCCTGAAATACTTGCAAACTGGTTTGTGTTCCCTGTTACATAGATGCTGAAACTGTGCACAGCCCTGCATTTTGTAAGGTGTAACTGATTCTTAGCAGTGTTGCTCAGTAACACTGCTTTGTTTTCACTGAAAGGCCTATGTGCTCAAACAGTGAAAGTGTTGCAACTTTAAGAGAAACCATAGGGAGGCACTGTGGAACTGGATTTGTTTCTCCCAAAGAGATTTTGTTAGGGAAACACATTGCGCTTTCCTTGAGAAGGCGTTGTACACAGGTGCTGCACTTGTTCCTAAGGTTTACTGTGAAATCCCTGTATAAAGATATTCACTACTAAACAAAACTTCCTGAAAGCCTTGCACACTGGTTTGTGTTCCCTTCTACATAGATCCTGAAGTTGTACACAGCCCTACATTTTGTATGTGGTAACTGATTCATAGCAGTGTTTCTCTGAAAGGCCTATGTCTGGAAACAGTGAATGTGTTGTGCCTTTAACAGATACAGTAGGGAAGCACTGTGGAACTGGGTGTGTTTCTCCCAGCGAGATCCAGTTAGGGCATCACATTACACTTTGCTTGAGAAGGCTTATATACAGGTGCTGCACTTGTTCCTAAAGTTTATTGTGAATCCCCTGTATAAAGATATTCACTTCTACACAAAACTTCCTAAACACTTGCACACTGGTTTGTGTTCCCTTCTACATAGATCCTGAAACTGTGCACAGCCCTTCATTGTGTATGTTGGAACTGCTTCTTACCAAGGTTTCTGAGTAACACTGGTTATTTTCTCTGAAAGGCCTATATCTGCCAACAGTGAATGTGTTGCAACTTTAACAGAAATAATAGGGAAGCACTGTGGTACTAGATATAAGTTTCTCCCAGCAAGATCTTCTTAGGGAAACACAGTGCACTCAGCTTGAGAAGGCCTTCTATACAGGTGCTGCCCTTGTGCCTAAGGTGTGTTGTGAAATCAATGCCTACCGAAACTCACTTCCACACAAAACTTCCTGAAACACTTGCACAGTGGATTTTGTTCCCCTCTACATAGATCCTGAAACTTTGCACAGCCCTTCATTGTGTACGATGTAACTGCTTCTTACGAGGGTTTCTGTGTAACACTGCTTTTTTTCCCTGAAAGGCCTATATCCGGAAAGAGTGAATGTGTTGCAACTTTAACAGAAACAGTAGGGAAGCACTGTCGAATTGACTATAAGTTTCTCCCAAGTAGATTTCCTTAGGGAAACACAGTGCACTCTGCTGGAGAAGGCCTTCTGTACAGGTGCTGTCCTTGTGCCTAGGCATACTGTGAAATCAATGTGTAAGGAAATTAACTTCCACACAAAACTTCCTGCAACACTTGCACACTGGTTTGTGTTTCCTTCTACATAGATCCTCAAACTGTGCACAGCCCTTCACTGTGTACGTTGTAACTGCTTCTTACCAGTGTTTCTGAGTAACACAGCTCTTCTTTCCCTGAAAGGCCTATATCCACCAACAGTGAATGTGCTGCAACCTTAACAGAAATAATAAGGACGCACTGTGGAACGGGATATAAGTTTCTATGAGCGAGATCTTCTAAGGGAAACACAGTGCCCTCTGCTTGAGAAGGCCTTCTATAGAGGTGCTGCCCTTGTGTCTCAGGTGTATTGTGAAATCAATGTGTAATGAAATTCACTTCCACACAAAAGTTCCTGAAACACTTGCACAGTGGATTGTGTTCCCTTCTACATAGATCCTGAAACTGTGCACAGGCCTTCATTGTGTACGTTGTAACTGCTTCTTTGCAGTGTTTCTGTGTACTACTGCTTTGCTTTCCCTGAAAGGCCTATATCCTTAACAGTGAATGTGTTGCAACTTTAACAGAAATAGTAGGAAAGCACTGTGGAACTTGATGTAAGTTTCTCCCAATGAAATTCTCTTAGGCAAACACAGTGCACATTGGTTGAGAAAGCCTTGTATACAGGTGGTACACTTGTTCCTTAGATTTACTGGGAAACCCGTGTATAACGAAATTCACTTCTGCACAAAACTGCCTGAAATAATTGCACACTGGATTTTGTTCCCTGTTACATAGATCCTGAGCCTGTGCACAGCCCTTAATTGGGTACCTTGTAAGTGCTTCTTACTAGAGTTTCTGAATAATACTGCTTTTTTTCTCTGAAAGGCTTATATCCCCCAACATTGAATGTTTTGCAACTTTAACATAAATAATAGGGAAGCACTGTGGAACTGCATATAAGTTTCTCCCAATGAGATCTTCTTAGGGAAACACAGTATACTCTGCTTGAGAAGGCCTTCTATACAGGTACTGCCCTTGTGCCTAAGGTGTATTGTAAATTCAATGCATGATGAAATTCATTTCCACACAAAACTTCCTGAAACACTTGCACAGTGGATTGTATTCCCTTCTACAAAGATCCTTAAACTGAGCAGAGCCCTTCATTGTGTACGTTGTAACTGCTTCTTAGCAGTGTTTCTGAGTAATACTACTTTGCTTTTACTGAAAGGCCTATATCTGCACACAATGAATGTGTTGCAACTTTAACAGAAACAGTAAGAAAGCCCTGTGGAACTTGATGTAAGTTTCTACCAAGGGGATTCTCTTAGGGAAACACAGTGCACTTTGCTTGAGAAGGCCTTGTATACAGGTGGTGCAATTTTTCCTAAGATTTATTGGGAAAGCCGTGTATAATGAAATTCACTTCTGCACAAAACTGCCTGAAGTACTTACACACTGGTTTGTGTTCCCTGTTACATAGATCCTGAAGCTGTGCACAGTGCTGCATTTTCTAAGTTGTAACTGCTTCTTTGCAGTGTTTTTGAGTAAAATTGCTATGTTCCCTGAAAGGACTATATCCGCAAACAGTGACTTTGTTGCAAGTTTAAAAGAAACAGTAGGGAAGCACTGTGGAACTGGATATAAGTTTCTCGCAGTGAGATCTTCTTAGGGAAACACAGTGCACTATGCTGAAGAGGCCTTCTATACAGGTCCGGCCCTTGTGCCTAAGGTCTATTGTGAAATAAATGTATAACGAAATTAACTTCCACACAAAACTTCCTGAAACACTTGCACAGTGGTTTGTGTTCACTTCTACATACATCCTGAAACTGTGGACAACCCTTCATTGTGTACGCTGTAACTGCTTCTTCCCAGATTTTCTGAGTAACACTGCTTTATTTACCGGAAAAGCCTATATCCGCCAACAGTGAATGTTTTGCAACTTTAACAGAAATAATAGGGAAGCACTGTGGAACTGCATATAAGTTTCTCCCAATGAGATCTTCTTAGGGAAACACAGTATACTCTGCTTGAGAAGGCCTTCTATACAGGTGCTGCCCTTGTACCTAAGGTGTATTGTAAAGTCAATGCATGATGAAATTCATTTCCACACAAAACTTCCTGAAACACTTGCACAGTGGATTGTATTCCCTTCTACAAAGATCCTTAAACTGAGCAGAGCCCTTCATTGTGTGCGTTGTAACTGCTTCTCAGCAGTGTTTCTGAGTAATACTGCTTTGCTTTTACTGAAAGGCCTATATCCGCACACAATGAATGTGTTGCAACTTTAACAGAAACAGTAAGAAAGCCCTATGGAACTTGATGTAAGTTTCTACCAAGGGGATTCTCTTAGGGAAACACAGTGCACTTTGCTTGAGAAGGCCTTGTATACAGGTGGTGCAATTTTTCCTAAGATTTATTGGGAAAGCCGTGTATAATGAAATTCACTTCTGCACAAAACTGCCTGAAATACTTGCACACTGGTTTGTGTTCCCTGTCACATATTTCCTGAAACTGTGCACAGCCCTGCATTTTGTAAGTTGCAACTGATTCTTTGCAGTGTTTCTGAGTAAAACAGCTACGCTTTCCCTGAAAGACCTATATCTGGAATCAGGGAATGTGCTGCAAGTTTAATAGAAACAGTAGGAAAGTAGTGTCCTACACGATATAAGTTTCTCCCAGCGAGATTTTCTTAGAGAAACACAGTGCTGGAGAAGGCCTTCCATTCAGGTGCTGCCTTTGTGCCTAAGGCGTATTGTGAAATCAATGAATAAAGAAATTAACTTCCACACAAACCTCCTGAAACACTTGCACACTGGTTTGTGTTCCTTGTTACATAGATCCTGACATTCTGCACAGCCTTGAATTTTCTAAGTTGTAACTGCTTCTTTGCAGAGTTTCTGAGTAAAACGGCTATGCTTACCCTGAAATACCTATATCCGCAAACAGTGAATGTGTTGCAACTTTAACAGAAACAGTAGGGAAGCACTGTGGAACTGGATATAAGTTTCTCCCAATGAGATTTTCTTAGGGAAACACAGTGCACTAGGCTGGAGAAGTCCTTCTATTCAGGTGATCTCCTTGTGCCTATGGTGTATTGTGAAATAAATGTATAACGAAATTTACTTCCACACAAAACTTCCTGAAACGCTTGCACACTGGTTTGTGTTCCCTTCTACATAGATCCAGAAACTGTGCACAACCCTTCATTGTGTGCGTTGTATCTGCTTCTTACCAGGGTTTCTGAGTAATACTCGTTTGCTTTCCCTGAAAGGCCTATATCTGCCAACAGTGAATGTGTTTCAACTTTAACAGAAAGAATAGGGAAGCACGGTAGAACTGGATATAATTTTCTCCCAGTGAGATCTTCTTAGGGAAACTGCACTCTGCTGGAGATGGCCTTCTATACAGGTGCTGCCCTCATGCCTAAGGCATATTGTTAAGTCAATGCCTAATGAAATTCACTTCCGCACAAATCTTCCTGAAACACTTGCAGAGTGGATTATGTTCCCTTCTACATAGATCCTGCAAATATGCACAGTCCTTCATTGTGTACCTTGTAACTGCTTTTGAGCAGTGTTTCTGAGTAATACTGCTTTACTTTTACTTAAAGGCCAATATCCACAAACTGTGAATGTGTTGCAACTTTTACAGAAACAGTAGGAAAGCACTGTGGAACTTGATGCAACTTTCTCCTAACAACATCTTCTTAGGGAAACACAGTCCACTTCATTGAGAAAACCTTGTATACAGGTGGTGCACTTGTTCCTAAGATTTAATGGGAAACCCATGTATAACGAAGTTCACTTCTGCACAAAACTGCCTCAAATACTTGCACACTGGTTTGTGTTCTCTGTCACATAGATCCTGAAACTGTGCACAGCCCTGCATTTTGTAAGTTGCAACTGATTCTTTGCAGTGTTTCTGAATAAAACTGCTATGCTTTACGTGAAAGACCTATATCTGGAAACAGAAGGTGTTGCAAATTTAACAGAAACAGTAAGGAAGCACTGCCTACTGCATACAAGTTTCTCCCAGCGAGATCTTCTTAGAGAAACACAGTGAACTTTGCTGCAGAAGGCCTTCTATACAGGTGCTACCCTTGTGCCTAAGGTGTATTGGAAATCAATGTATAACGAAATTAACCTCCACACAAAACTTCCTGAAACATGTACACACTGGTTTGTGTTCCCTTCTGCATACATCCTGAAATTGCACAGCCCTTCATTGTGTACCTTGTAAATGCTTCTTACCAGTGTTTCTGAGTAACACTGCTTTGCTTTGCCTGAAAGGCCAATATCCGCAAACTGTGAATGTGTTGCAACTTTAACAGAAATAGCAGGGAAGCACTGTGGAACTGGATATAAGTTTCTCCCACCGAGATCTTCTTAGGGAAACACAGTGCACTCTGCTTGAGAAGGTCTTCTATACAGGTGATGCACTTGTACCTAAGGTGTATTGTGAATTCAGAGCATAACGAAATTCACTTCCACAGAAAACTTCTTGAAACACTTGCACAGTGGATTGTGTTCCCTTCTACATAGATCCTGAAACTTGGCACAGCCCTTCATTGTGTATGTTGTAAATGCTTCTAAGCAGTGTTTCTGAGTAATAGTGCTGTGCTTTAACTGAAAGGCCTATATCCACACACAGTGAATGTGTTGCAACTTTAACAGAAACAGTAAGAAAGCCCTGTGGAACTTGATGTAAGTTTCTACCAAGGGGATTCTCTTAGGGAAACACAGTGCACTTTGCTTGAGAGGGCCTTGTATACAGGTGGTGCACTTGTTTCTAAGATTTATTGGGAAACCCATGTATAACGAAATTCACTTCTGCACAGATCTGCCTGAAATACTTGCACACTGGATTGTGTTCCCTATTACATAGATCTTGAAACTGTGCACAGCCCTTCATTGTGTACACTGTAACTGCATCTTACCAGGATTTCTGAGTAACACTGCTTTGCTTTCCCTGAAAGGCCTATATTTGAAAACTGAATGTGTTGCAACTTTAACAGAAACAGTAGGAAGCATTGTGTAATGGATATAAATTTTTGCCAGTGAGATCTTCTTTGGGAAACACAGTGCACTGTGCTGGACAAGGCCTTCTAACTGGGTGCTGACCGTGTTCCTAAGGTGTATTATGAAATCAATATATAACAAAATTAACTTCCACACAAAACTTCCTGAAACACGTGCACACTGATTTGTGTTCCCTTCTACATATATCCTGAAACTGTGCACAGCCCTTCATTGTGTACGTTTTATGTGGTTCTTACCAGCATTTCTGAGTAACACTGCTTTGCTTTCTCTGAAAAGCCTATATCTGCAAACAGTGAATGTGTTGCAACTTTAACAGAAACAGTAGGAAGCACTGTGGAAGTGGACATAAGATTCTCCCAGCGAGATCTTCTTAGGGAAACACAGTGCACTGTGCTGGAGAAGGCCTTCTATACAGGTGCTGCCCTTGTGCCTAAGGTGTATTGTGAAATCAGTGTATAACGAAATATACTTCCACAAAAAACTTCGTGAAACACTTGCACACTGGTATTGGTTTACTTCTATATAGATCCTGAAACTGTACACAGCCCTTCATTGTGTACATTGTAACTGCTTGTTTTCAAAGTTTGCCAGTAACACTGCTTTGCTTGCCTTGAAAGGCCTACGACTGCAAACAGTGGATGTGTTGCAACTTTAACAGAAACAGTAGGAAAGCACTGTGGAATCTGAAGTTTCTCCCAACGAGATCCTCTTAGTGAAACACAGTGCACTTTCCTTGAGAAGGCGTTGTATACAGGTGGTGCATTTGTTCCTCAGAATTACTGGGAAACCCATGTATAAATAAATTCACTCCTGCAGAAAACTGCCTGAAATTCTTGAACACTGGTTTGTGTTCCCTGTTATACAAGTCCTGAAACTGTGCACAGCCTTGCATTTTCTAAGTTGTAACTGCTTCTTTGCAGTGTGTCTGAGTAAAACTGCTGTGCTTTCCCTGAAAGGCCTATATTCCCAAAGAGTTAATGTGTTCCAACTTTAACAGAAACAGTAGGGAAGCTCTGTGGAGCTGGATATAAGTTTCTCCCAGCGAGATCTTCTTAGGGAAACACAGTGCACTTTGCTGGAGAAAGCCTTCCATACAGGTGCTGCCCTTGTGTCTAAGGTGTATTGTGAAATGAACATAGAATGAAATTAACTTCCACACAAAACTTCCTGAAACACTTGCACACTGGTTTCTGTTGCCTTTTACATAGATCCTGAAACTGTGCACAGATCTACATTGTGTACGTTGTAACTTCTTCTCACCAGGGTTTCTATGTAACACTGCCTTGCTTTCCCTGAAAGGCCTATATCCCCAAACTGTGTATGAGTTACAACTTAACAGAAACAGTAGGGAAGCACTGTGTAACTGGATATAAGCTTCTCCCAGCGAGATTTTCTGAGGGAAACACAGTGCACTTTGCTGGAGAAGGTCTTCTATACAGGTCATGCCCTTGTGCCTAAGGTGTATTGTGAAATCAAAGTATAACGAAATTAACTACCACACAAAACGCCCTAAAACACTTGCACACTCGTTTGTGTTCCCTGTTACAGAGATCCTGAAACTCTGCACAGCTTTGCATTTTCTAAGTTGTAACTGCTTCTTTGCAGCGTTTCTGAGTAAAACTGCTATGCTTTCCCTGAAAGGCTTATATCCGCAAAGAGTGAATGTGTTGCACCTTTAACAGAAATAGTAGGGAAGTACTGTGGAACAGGATGTAAGTTTCTCTCAGCGAGATCGTCTTTCGGAAACAGTGCACTCTGCTGGAGAAGGCCTTCTATACAAGTGCTGCCCTTGTGCCTAAAGTGTGTTGTGAAATCAATGTACAAGAAAATTAACTTCCACCCAAAACTTCCTGAAAATCTTGCACACTGGTTTGTGTTCCCTTCTACATAGATCCTGAAACTGCACAGCACATCTTTGTGTACGTTGTAAATGCTTCTTACCAGGGTTCCTGTGTAACACTGCTTTTTTTCCCTGAAAGGCGTATATCTGGAAAGAGTGAATGTTTTGCAAGTTAAACAGAAACAGTAGGGAAGCACTCTTGAACAGACTATAAGTTTCTCCCACGAGATTTCCTTAGAGAAACACAGTGCACTCTGCTGGAGAAGGCTTTCTATACAGGTGCTGTCCTTGTGCCTAAGGTGTACTGTGAAATCAATGTGTAAGGAAATTAAGTTCCACACAAAACTTCCTGCAACACTTGCACACTGGTTTGTGTTCCCCTCTACATAGATCCTGAAGCTGTCCACAGCCCTATATTGTGTACGTTGTAACTGCTTCTTACCAGGGTTTCTGAGTAAAACTCCATTTTTTTCTGAAAGGCCTATATCCGCCAAAAGTGAATGTGTTGCAACTTTAATAGAAACAGTAGGGAAGCACTGTGGCACTGGATAATTTTCTCCCAACGAGATCTTCTTAGGGAAGCACAGTGCACTGTGCTGGAGAAGGCCTTCTATACAGGTGCTGCCCTTGTGCCTAAGGTATATTGTGAAATCAATGTATAACAAAATGAACTTCCACACAAAACTTCCTGAGACACTTGCACACTGGTGTGTGTTCCCTTCTATATACTTCGTGAAACTGCGCAGAGGCCTTGATTGTGTATGTTGTAAGTGCTTCTTACCAGTGTGTCTGAGTAACACTGCTTTGCTTTCACTGAAAGGCCTATATCTGCAAACAGTGAGTGTTTTGCAACTTTAACAGAATTACTAGGCAAACTCTGTGGAAATGGATATAAGTTTCTCACAGCGAGATCTTCTTAGGGAAACACAATGCAGTCTGCTGGAGAAGGCTTTCTATACAGGTGCTGTCATTGTGCCTAAGGTGTATTGTGAAATCAATGTATAAAGAAATACACTTCCATGCAAAACTT
>PVLD010025140.1:0-24206 GCA_004027595.1 Dinomys branickii | reverse complement strand
CCCGGCAGCCTGGTCCGCCCTACCACATCTCCCCCGGCATCTCAGAGAAATACGCCCAGTTTAAACTTCCCAGCCGAGGTTCCGGCATTCACGCTCATCAAGTCTGTCTCGAGCTGGTGGTGTTTATTAAGGAGGTTCGCTCCCTTGCTGCTCACCCGGTCGCCATCTTCCCCGGATCCTCCAAATTTGGGAATTCTGGCTGTAGAACTCATCCTGCCATCTCACAGAGACTGGCTTGATGACTACAAAACGAAAACGTGTTATCCTCTCAAAGCGAAGCATTTGTCTTTTGACGCATAACTTAACTGGTGGTTTATCTATGTGCATCCTCATGTCTGTTGCAGTTTCTAACCATCCCTCCATTTGTCTGATTCTTTCATGCAATCTTTGGCTGATTTTATCCTCCTTTTCTGAACAAATACCACCTTCTTTCAACGTTACCTGTTGAAATTATGCCCAATTCCTTCCACATCATGGTCTTCTGACAACACCATTTGACAAGATCACCCCACTCCACAGTTGCTTTAGTAGTTTGACAGTAGATCACCATGCTGACTTTGCATGCAGTTCATTTAAAAATAATTGTTGAGTGCTTCATATGGCAGGTCTTATTAACATTTCAGTGTATGCCAGGAGTGTATTAATATTTTAGTACCAAAGGAATATAGTGTTAATAAAGAGAACTGACCCCTGACCTTGTAGAGATTTTGTTCTCCTTGGGGAGACAGGTAACAATCAAATGAAAATATAGGATTATTTACAGTTGGGATAAATGGTATGGATAATTAGCCAAATAAATAAGATAGATGAAAAATTTATTCATGGGCTCAGTGCAGGAGTTCTTCAGCTAAACCATGAAAATTTACATAACTATGTATGAACAACAGAGAAATTAGCATCATGCAAACAGGTGGAAGGAAGATTCCAGATGAGAAAAGGATAAAATGAAAACAAAGCTTTGTAAATAAGGAGGGGAAATGTTGAAGGAAGGGGAATGGGGAAAAAAGAGGAATCAAGACATGTCAGGTACAAGTGCAGATGCCCTGTGATGAACGTGGTCATTTTGTATGCCTAAGTTGTACCAACAAACTTAATATAAAAAGCGAAGATCCCAGGGACAGGAATACCCAACCTCTAGACCCAGAGATGGGCACAGATGCTGTGTGCTGAAGAACAGGAAAGGTGCTGCACATGGCTGGTACCAAGGGGAGACAGAAGACTAGGAGGTGAGGCCGGAGGTCAAATTTCAAATCCACATAGATCAATCAGTTTTCATTTCTTAGTGGTGGGACAGGAGAGTTTCATGGGAGGCTTTTTCTTGCCTCATCAAACAATCAGTGAAAACACCAGTGTGTCACAGACATCTCTGTGCATTTCACAGGCTGAAGTCAATGCCTTGTAAGGAACAGAAAGTCTATCTATATATATTTGGTAAAATAAGTGAAGTACATTTAATGAGACCTTTTAAAGGTCATATAGGAAAGATTCCCTATGTTTGAAATGAACACTCCATTTTTCAACCTCTGTGATGGTATGAGGTTAACATTATAGTCAGTGCTGTGTAACTGCGCTTCTTCTTCCCAAGTGCCAGCTACAGGGATTAGCAGATGGTATATTGAGTTTTTCCCCAGCATCAACAATTCATGCACCAACCTCAACATTTTTGCTGAATCCCTTCATCATCTCTATATATAGTAGGATAGTTAATAAATCTCTAAAAATCACTTTTACTCAACCATGTATATTCAAAGGATAATATGTCCATTTATGCTTCTCTTTGTACATTTACATATATAGATGTGAATACTCATATAAACAAAAGCACAAACATATACACATATAACACTACTGAATACCCATGAAATGATGAATGTGATAAGTTAAATATTTGCATTTTCATAAATAAATGAAATTATGAGAATTAAAAATTTTAAGCGTTCATTTACATGTAGTTAAAAATCACCTCACTGGCCAGGCATTTTGGCATATGCCTCAAATCCCAATATTTGGGAGGCTGAGGCAGGAGGATCAGTGCAAGTTTGAGGCCAGCCTGACCTACAAAGTGAGTTCAAAGTCAGAAAGTCCAGACTGAACTGCATAGTGAAACCTTGTCCCAAAAGACAAATCCCCCAAAAACAAAACAAAACAAAACCCCTCACCTTATTGATTTCATTCTAACTTATTGACCAGCTTTGTTTTGGGACCCTGAATCTTAGCTCCCCACAGCAGGGCAGGAAAAGAGTAGCGCATAGGTGCTTGTACACTCTCAGTGAGAAAGAATAAATCAGGCTGTAACTTCTTGATTATTGGCAGTATAATCTTGCCACTGTGAGCTAGGTGGCCTCCTCAAGGTGCCCTGTGAGTGAATGGCAGAGCAAAGCAGCTTCTGGGGTTGGTTGAAGAGACCCTGCTTGCTGAGTGATGGATGGAGTAGTTTCTACTATTGTGGTCCTACTTCAAATGAGTATCTTGGGAAAGTGCCTCTATTTTACCAGAAATGGCGGCAAAGTTGCAGAGTGAATGTGTCATAAGAATGTTCCTCTTGTGACTTTGCAACTTTGGTTTGAATACTTTGATGATCTCTCCAATGGCAGAAGCAGGTTATGATTAATGCTAATGTCACAGAGCTAACATTCTGAACTCAGTCTGGGTTATAAATATAAGGGGGCCTGAGGTCTGCTTTTATTTTGTGCTTTGTCAAACCGTACTCTCAGAAAACTTCAGTTTATGTTTAGAAGGATTTGGAATTACAGAGACATCAACAGTGCCTATAAAGCAAAAGGCAGACACACTGAAATACCAAATACATGCTACGTATGCTCATACCCACAAAAACTTGCTTATGTTTCTGCAAACCTCATTTTTAAGCATAGCAGGTACAAATGATAACTCAGAGCTCTATGAGGTTTGCATTGCAGCTGGTTGTATCTATCGAAAGTCCTGTCAAGGAGGTATAAACTTAGCTAAAATTGATAGAATTAATTACTCATGAGATCTTAAGTCAATAGGGGAGCATTTTTTCTTTCTTTGCATGTGTTCATAAAGCCAAAAAGATAGAGGATATTGAGGCTCAGTGACAATCAGAGTTTAGGTACATTTTGATTTTCCACTCTGCTATCTGTCAGGTAGCTTACTGACTCACAGATAAGGGTTGAACCAAATGCTAACCACGTCTATCTGTAAGGTATGCACTAAAGATTAAAGTGCAAAGGCCCTGCTGTTTTGCATCTATTGGGAACCAAACCTCAGTCAGCTGACCACCTGTAAGTAGCATGTGCACTAAAATACTGGGCTGTAACTTCGAGTTCAAAGGTTGGAGATGGTTTGGGTACATGTGAATCCACCGTTTCCATTATATTAAACCTTTTTTCAAAGACTTCTGAACTATGACACATTATTAGAGTATACTGAGTGTTGTAATCTTTTTTTTTTTTTTAATCAAATGGTGCAGGAGACAGAAACCATGACAGTGAGTTAGAAAGCTTTTCTTAATTCATTGTCCTTGGTACAGCAGTTATGTGCAATACACCTTTCATAGATAAGTATTTGTTAACTCTGGAGAGTTTAGATAATTCATAGTCACTAACATTTAGGAGGCAGCTCTGGAATATGAATGCAAAAGGGAGGTTTCTGCATCACATGAACCTGGATTCAAATCCCCTGCTTGGAACCTGGAATTGGGAGCCCAGCCAAATATCATTCTAAAGCCCTGTTTTCCTTATCTAGATAATGAAGTAATATAATTCATGACCTCACACTTGCCAGGCAGGTGCTGTGCTGCTGTGCTACACCCCTGGAACTGGTACTAGTTTCCTGAGGGATTTGTTAAAAAATGCAAATAGTACAATATCTCATTAGCCTTGGTCAGTCAGAACTGTAGGTGATAGGGTTTAGGAATATTCCATTTTTAATAATCTTCATTGGAGATTAAAGTGCAAAGTTTGATGTGGAAAATCAAGATGTCTAGCTGCCTTTCTGCTCAGAAACATTTTCCACAAAGGAATATGAATATGCAATTTTGGAATTTAGAATCAATATTTCTTTGCAGAGATACATTGAATTTTACAACTTTCAATTCTATCCAAATTGAAAGAAAAAACAGTGCTACATTTCTCCGCTCCTTATTCGGTCACCGGGCAAATAAACAGAGAGGAATTTAGAGGAATAAACTGATGTATGCATTGGTGGATGCTAAGATAGTGTCAGAGAAAAAACAGTGCAATAATAAGGATGGTAGTGGTGGGGCCTGTGGCAACAAAACTGAACTTTAAATGTGTAGTAGGTCCTAGGCACTGTCGTAAACACTTTGCATATGTGAGTTCTATGCGTATAAAAATTTTCTTAGTTGCACTCAACTAAGAAACTACCTGAAATGGATTATTACCATGGGCAAGAAAAACTGCTAATCTAATACTTCCTAAGTCCCTTCTCTGTCTCGAACAGAACTGATCACAGTAATGTTTCTGCAACGCTCCCTGGAGAAATCTCTCTCTGTGTATAACCCCCAAAACCTGCAAGAAGCAACAGCAGAAAGCCAAAGTGACAGCTTCATGAGAGGGACCATTTGTAAGGTCTCAGGACCTCCAAGCCACATCTCATGCTCACTAGGAGATCCTAGGCTCAGCCTTTCAGAACAAAAATGCATATTATTTCTTTTACACAAGAGCAGTTTACACTGGTTGCTTAAGTTGCTGTGTGGCTGGATTTATCATCACAATTCACAGAGAAAACTTCCTCGTCCTTTCAGAGCATAGACACATACACGGTGCCTCCCAGTCCCCTTCCCTACACCCTTAGAGCTTGTATTTACATTACCCATCTGTGTCCTCTGACTCCGCGCTCTCATCCTGATCACATTTCTTTCTGTCCCTTCTCTCTCTTGATCACCTCTCTCCTCTCTCTCCTTCGCTGGCCCTGGGACCGCAACTCCAGCCTTCCACCCAGCTTGTCTTCCTCTTTCAGCCCATCTCAGTCAGCGTATCTCCTGGCCTCACTCCTAATCTCGGCTCTAATTGTCCTTTACTTCTCCTCAATGTTTCCTTATTTCTCTCTTGATATGCAGAGTACTTAAGTAAACCTAACTCATGATATGGCAAGTAACTAACAAAAATACTGCCTAGAAATAGCTGTAACTTCTAACTCATTAAAGAAAAATGCTGTAGTGGTTGACTGAGTGTGTCAACTTGAGAAGTTTAGAAGCATAACTAAATTGGCTCAGCAATTCACATGCTGGGGTAGGAAAGACCCACTCTAGGGCTTCGCTTCCCCTGGATGACACAGAGATTAAATGAGGAAGGACAGAATTGCTTCTGTTCTTCAGAGTAGTGCAGGTCTTGCCCTTCTGCTTGTATGTCATCTACTTGCTTCCAGAGCTGACTTTCTGGCTTCCTTCACTGACCCAGCAGCCCCCTGATAGGGACTTGAACAGACACTGCAGTGAACTCCAGACCTTGGACTGAATCCTCCCGTCTCCAGTGTGCAGACGCCCTCTGCACGCTTCCTCATCCAACTCTGTGGGTGACCATCATAAGCCGATCTTGTAATTTCTTATACATTTGTACATCTGGTGTTACATCCAATTCTTTAGTAAAACACTGACTGATACAAGTGCTACAAAATCAGTTACTATGATGTTCACATTAGCAGTTAAAAAGAGTGTAATAGTAACTCACCTGTAATTATATCTGGTAAGTTCTCAAAGCAAAATTAGCCCCACACTGACAGGAATGAGACTCCTAGTCAATAATTATCACTGAAAATCTAAGCGGACTCTCCCCCCCTTTCATATGAAGCCACATGACTAGGCTATTATTTTCTTCTGTGAGTGAGTGATTTACCTACTTATTTATTTATTATTTTTCTACTGTTGCACAACAGACGTTGGTGACCTTAATTACTGTGGGTGTCACTTAACTCTAATCTCGAAGCTCTTTTCACATTCTGAAGAATCAGGAAGCACTCATGGTTTTGTGAGGGAGGGGGATAAATTCTTTTCTTGGAAAAACTGGTTTTAGTTTTCAGTAGATGTTCCTCTGAGCAATGATGAATTAAGACAGAAGATGCGCTCAGGTCTGGCTTTCTTGCTGTTTCTTACTCCTGATCTGATTTAGCCAAGTATTACTTCACTACCAAGAGAGATATATAAGCATTGTGAGCTAAGAAATAGGTGGTGGTGGGGGAGCCCATAATGTACATCATTTGGAAGAAACAGCCAAAGTAATTCTAGTTCCTACTTTTTTTTTTTTTTTTTTTTTTTTTTGGTACAGGGAATTGAACTCAAGACCTTGCACTTGCCAGGCAGGCACTTGTGACACTGAGCTATATCCCCAGCCTTTCTAAAGTCATTTTATTAATGGTACAAATATTTAAAAGATCAGTGTGTAGATTCTTGTAGAATGCTCTCCTGAAATATAGTGGTGCCTCGTCCCATACATGCTTTTGTTTGGGAAAAATTTGGTTCACAAACAAAAGCATTTGGCAAAACGTTGTTTTCATTTGCAGACTGCATCAGGTCACACGTACTACTGAGGCCATCTTTCCTATATAAATACAGACATGGCCATCTTTTCCAGAATCACGGAATAAATTAATCCCAGGAACCTGGGTACCACTGTAAATCACATTCACTTAGAATGGATATGTCAACATCTTGTGTGATATTTAACTGATTCTGTCCACTTGAGTAAGAAATACCCAACTAAGTTGGATGAGCAAACTTTGCACCCTAACTCAGAGCTACCAAATCAGAACTCTGAATTGTAACCTAGAAATCTGTTTTCACATTTTCCAGGTGAAAAATGCGGAGGTTTAACAAACATTTATCCAGAGATTTCATTTTGGTCAAAAACAGTTGTTTTGGGTCACAAAACACTTGGTTTTAGGTAAATTGGGACTTGGTGATATAGTTTATATCTAGATGTCTCTGCAAAGCCTCATGTGATCAGAGGTGGGGCTTTTCTGAGTTTGTTAGATCTAGGATGTCTGATGCTGGGATTAAAGATGAGATGTTTCAGTTAAGGGCACCATGCTGAGATTGAGAGTGCTCTATCATGGATGTGAGTGCTATCCTTCCCAAGGATGGAGAGCCTGGATGGAATATTAGGGAAACAATAAAGGTTTGCTGTTGCTGTTGCTTCTGCTGCTAACTTCCTGATTTGCTGCCTCCGGCCTGTCCTACTTTGGAATGGACTGTTTCTCCTCTATGATGCCCCTCTGCCCTAACACCCTGCCACAGATCTATAAGACTACAGAATGAATCTCCTACAATATTTAAGCCAAAATAAATCTTTCCTCCTTTAACTTTGGGCAGTTTCTCTCAGCAAAGAGAAAAGTAACTAAAACACCTAGCAAAGTAAACACCCCTCTTTCTCACTACTAAATTTTAGTGTGGTGTGGCCCTGAATCAAGGCCAGCAGTTTTCTGTAGCTGTTGGTTTCAAGCAGGAGCCTAAAGTGGTATCTTTGTATGGTCTGTTGGCCATTTCAGAACTTTAGAAATGTAATGGTCAATTCACTAGAAAGTAACAAATAACTAAATAAATTTTACGAGAGGATTTAAAGATGGCGACCGGGTAGGCAGCAGAGAAAGAACCTCCTGGAGGAATGACACCCACACAAAGGAATATAGGAATATAGCAACATGTGAAGGACAGAAGGCAAAGAGGTGGGTATCCTGAACTCAAGAAGGATCTGAAATGGGAATTGAAGCCCTTGGAAAGACTAAGCAAAACCTCTGCTGGAGGAAAAGATCGGAGATCCCCCGGTACAGTCGCGGGGAGAGGAGAAGCAGGAAGTCACCACTCCAAGCACAACCATGGCCTGCGCCCTTGTTGCAGCATTTGCAGCTTCAGCTTTGGAGGCCCACGCTCACGGAGGCCTCCTGACTCGGCCAGGGGAGAGCAGAGTTCCGAGAGCTGGTCCAGGGCTGGAGAGAGGCAGGCACAGCCAGGAAAGGAGGCAGTGGTGATTGGGAGCAGTTGTCGAACCCAGTGTGAGAATGAGCGGTTGCAACAGCCACTGAGGCAGAGTCCCCACCCTGCAGCAACCTTCCTAATCAGTGCCTGGAGAGAATCAATGCAACTAGTACACAGCCTACCACGTCCGGCTCTGCACCTTCCTCAAGGTGGTGGCCCCCTGCCTCTCTGCTGGGTGAGCGGCTACAGGCGGAGAGCAATGGGGAACCTTGATGGTGAGCCACAGCAGCTCCCAGGGATCTGGCCGAGGAGCAGATGGGGGCTCCAGCACCGCAACGGGAGGGAGATGCTGATGGAGGTGGATCGTGTGGCTCCACGCCCTTCTCACCCCAACATCAGGCAGGAAGCATGAGCTGAGTTGCTGGAACTCAGCTCACACCCTGAACTCTCTCTGGGAGCACCTTCAGTCTCGGTGGCTTGAGCAAGCACTGCCTGTTCCTGGCAACAATGGGACAAATCCACGGTCTTCAGGACTCACCCTAAACTATTAATGTGAGCACCAAGAGGGTCTCCTTACATCTTGCACATATGAACCTTGCATGAACCCATAGCAACAAATTAGATGAAAAGCAGCAGACCAGGAGTCTGAAAAACAACAACATACTCTATACAACAGACCCGAGAAAATCCTCCAACTCTATTCTAGAATTAATCTTTAAACTCAGTTCATACCCTGAACTAACACAGTGAGAACGGGCTGGGGAGATTTCAAGTCCTTATACCAAGCATCGTAAGTTCATCCAATGCCCAGCTTCAAGGGTGGGGAACGGTAATACTGGCGGTCAGGAGGAGGGAGGAGGAGAAGAAAGGGCCTCTGGCATCGAGTTGAACGGGTCACCGAGGGCACCCCAACAGGGGCACGTGCCCTGCAGCTGCTCCGCTGTGGGCCCCATGGCTGCTCTGCTGTGGGCCCCACAGTTGCTCCGCTGAGGGCGCTGTGGCTGCTCCGCTGTGGGCCCAGCTGGGGGTACCCCATGGACTGGACCCACCCTCACCCATAGCACAGTGACGGGACAGAGCCGGGCGGTGCGCTGTGAGCATAGGTGCTTTTCCACCTCCGACCATGGCAGTTTGTATACACCCATGTATGCTATAGTATAATCTGAGGAAGTTATATCTCTTCCCAAGGCGAGAGTCTAGGGATATAGATAAACCCAGGAATACAGTTATTATCACAGGGAAGATGACTGATTGAGTGGTAGGGCAACGGAGATGAGGGAGGAGAAAATTAAATGATCAAATGGGCCATCATCTGTGTAACTGAGTAACATGTGAAGGTAACATTATGTAGGACAGTATCCAGAGCTAATTCCCTTCTATTTTCTCTATAATTTCTATGTCCTCAATCATTTTTGTATTAACAAAAGTGAAGATAACTTTGTTATGCAGCATCCAGTGCTGATTCCCAACTATCTTCTCTATAATTTGGTATTTCCTTTAATGTTTGTGTGTTAACTAGTGTGAAGATGACATTATGTAATACAGCATCCAGTGCTAATTCCCTGCTATGTTCTGTATAATTTTGCATTTTCGATATTGTTTATGGTTTGTTCTGCTTCGTATGTCTCCATTCTTTTGTCTTTAAAATGAAAAAAAAAATAAAAAATGAAACAAAAATAGATTTTAGTGTGGTGATATCTTATAGGTATACTTTAGAACTTTTAATTCTCAAATTTTCTTGAATCCTCGGGGCCCACTCCCTTGTTAGAGGATAATGGGGTAAAGGCACTGCCTTGATAAGATGTTCTCTGAATTCTCATAACAAGGCAGGTGGCCTTCATGACAATACTTAGCCTCCACAGGACTTGCCTTTTCTTACATCCTGTCCACTGGAAAAAAATCACTAGTTTTAGCTTTCCACGTGGTCCAACCCTGTGTTGGCTGGCCAAGCAAAAGAGATGAGTTGTATATGGCAAACTCTGGGTGCAATCCTGTGAGGACATAGAGGAGTATATTTTAAAATGGATCCTACAGGATTCATAGTGCGAGAACCTTGAGGAGTATGTTTAAAATGGGTCCTCAGTATGGTTGACAATGGATCCTGAGTCAAGAGTGTGGGAACAGAATATATAGCAGAATATATAGAATCTGCTAATATGGGGCCCTAGCCTAGCTCTAAATACAACACCTTGACAAAGATTCCAGAGACTGTGTGTCGGGATGGTTCTTGGAAACCTGGGGGAAATTGTATTTTAATAAATTAGAGAGGCCAAAATTCCATAGTAAAATGTAAAAGATGGGGTAAAAATGTCCAAAGGAAAACAAGATTTGAGCACCTGGCACACATATGGTCGAGTTTTATTCCTGGCACCAAAACAAAACAACAACAACAAAACAATAAGATTTGCTATACTATGCCTTTTCTCTGGAGAAGATACACAGTGATAGAATACATTCACTGAGGTCATCTGCACAGCAAGCACATTACTCCAGTGACCAGGAATAGTCTGCTAAGGGGAACCACACTCACTGAGGTCCACTGAGCCTATTCTTTTTTAGCTGAGACTGACTGGAGATACTATCATGCACCTGAAATGAACCACCCCAGTGAAAAGTCACAAGTCTTTGTCCATTTACCAGGCTCAAAGCTCAGGGAATAAAATTGCCCATAAGGTAGGAACATGCAGTTTTGCAAGTGAACACAGAAGTTATTTGCTTACTTCCTCCCCAACGGACAATAAACTTTTTACTTTGGAAACTACACATCAGGAAAGGGAGAGCAACTGGACCATTAAAGGTCTCGTTTATCCCGGGGTTAAATCGAATTCACACAGGGATGGATAATACCTCCATGACAAAGTCCCCCTGTGACACACACATGAAAATGAGACGTGGATGAGGAAGTGTATACAGTTGTAGTTCAGCACACTGGTGGTCCATGGACCTACATAGTAGTGGTTTCTTTTAATATACATTTTATGTGAACTATACTGTACATATGAAGATACACACAAGAAAACATCAGTCCCAAAGATTTAAAGGAGGTAGGGCTGGTGGACATATCATACCTATATTTATTCTACTAGTTTGATTTTTGTCAAAACCAGCCTAACCATGGCAAGAAACTGCTGTGAACTAAAGAAAACTGCAGCTGAATCTGCAGGTTGACATCCTTCATAGAGCATATTAGCAAAGCCAGGGTGTGGTATAAAGTCACACATGGCAACTGATATGTTTTATCTAAAAAGCTAGCTTTTTTCTTTCTCTAATTATTAAAATGAAAAACTATTGTTGTAGTCAGGGTTTGCAAGGGGAACAATACAAGACACATAATTTATAGAATTATTTTGTAATAGTCACCCAAAGAGTTATACACAAAAAGAGTGCAGGAAATCTGTTCACACTGTAAAGACCAAATAATCAAGCTGAGGGACTGGATCCCACGTAATGTCCTGCATGAGTCCAGTTGAAGACCTAGAGCTCATAACAATGCCCCCTATGAGTTCAACTGGAAGCCAAGAGTCTACAACAATGTCTCATGCAGGCCTGTTCATGGACGTATGCTGGGAAGGCCCAAAAGTCAGTGGTAGAAGCTAGAAAGTCTGTGCCAGTGGGATGGAGGATCTGTGCTAGCAGGCTGAGGGGTCTTCACTGGAGCCAGAAAGCAATGCTTAAAGAACCAGAACTCCTCTGAAATGTACCTCAGCCATCCTCAGTGACAACAAGGTCCTGAGCTCCTCTAACGATGAGAATAGCCAAGTTTATCAGAAAAGCCAGCATGACACACTCCTCTAGGAAAACCAAGAGCTACCTACAGTTTCCTATAGCATCCCAACAACTTCTCTTCTTCTCCAATTCTGCCTCTTATGCTGCTGGCGACAATCCTTGGGTGGGCCTCCCACACCCAGCACCAAACTGGTCTAGTTCAGCTGGGGGTTACAAGTTGACCACTAGTTGTCTGTCCACCACAAGGTTTTTTTTCTTTTTGGGTCTTTTTGAGACAGGGTTTTACTATGTACTTCAGGCTAGCCTTGAACTCACATTGTAGCCCAGGCTGGCTTCAAACTCATTGAGCCTCCTGCCTCAATCTTCTGAGTACTGGGATTATAGGTGTGCACCTCAAGAATACACCCAGCTATGACATGTATTAGAAGTAGGATGCTTTCACTTGGATGAGACTATAATATGATATAATATTTGTCTACTGAAAATTAAACATCAGTTAAACATCAGCACAGTAACAGAGGGGGACATAATACCTCATTATTACAAATAGAAATACCAACTAGACAAAAGAATCAACAAAGATATATCACTGATGAACCACACCTTTGAATAAATGAACTCAACAGAGATCTACAAAGTATTCCATTGAAGAAGAATGCACATTTTTCTCAGAAGCAGGTGAAACTTTCTCCAAAATACACTGAGGACTAACCAATAAAGCAGGCTTAACTAAAAGGGGAACAGGGAAGTAGCTCAGTGGCACAGTGACCATCTGACATATGAAAGGCTTTGAGTTTGATTCCTGATACCAATAATAATAATAATAATAATAGTTATAATAATAAAGTACAACAAATGGATCAAAATTACCCTATATCAGATCATGGTGCAATAAAAGTAGAAATTAGTTTCAAAAGAAACCACAGATATTATTTAAACACATGGAGATTAAACAATACATCAGCATGGTTGATACAGAAAAATAAAAAAAAAAGAAATTTAGAATCAAATGATAATGCCAGTGCAACATGTCAGAAACTATGGGACATAATGAAAGCAGTCCTAAGTTTACAGCTGTGAGTGCCCACATCAGAAAAATAGTTTGATTGGAATTGCATTAACTCTATCATCAGTTTTAAAAGTATGACCGTTTTGACAAACGTACAACTAAAAATGTGTAGGATCTGATTTATTCATCCATGTAGACCATATAACTTTGGAGATCTAATACCAATATTGCCCAAACTTTTTAAAGAAAGGGAATAAGTACTGCCAAACTTATTGTCAGAATCTAGCATCACTGTGATGCCAAAAATCAGACAAAGACTAAACTAAAAAGAGAAAACTATAGTTCAATCTCTTTAATGAATATAGATGCAAGGGTCCTTAAGGTACTGGAAAATAGACTGTAACAAATTATTTAAAAGATTATACATTATGACACAATAGACTTTATCCCAGGATGCAAGAAGGGTCAACACATAAAAATAATAAATAAAATAAATGAAATAAATTACATAAATAGAAGCTCGGATAAAAATCACACGATCATCTCAATAAGATACAGAAAAATCAGACACTATTCAAAATCTGCTACTGATTCTTAAAAAAATCTAAATATAGGTATAGAAAGACCTAATCTGAACCTGATAAAAATAATTTATGACAAACAACTGCCAACATCTTATTAAATGAGGAAAAACTGAAAATTTTTCCTCTAAAATCAGAAATAAGAGGAGGATGTCTACTACCACTACTGCTGTTTAAAATAGCTCTTGAACTTTAGATAGAGCAATCAGGCAAGAAAAAATAATTAGATGCATATAGGAAAAGAAGTCAAACCATCCTTATCCACAGACATCATGATCCTTTACAGAAAACACTAAAAATTCCAACAAAAGACTCTTAAAACTAATACAGAAATTCAGCAAATTTATAGGATACAAAATCAGCACAAAATAAAGTTTCTGTGCACTAATAATGAACCCACCAAGAAATAAGTTTAGAAAACAATACCATTCATGAATAGCTTTAAGAAAATTAAGTACTTTGGAATTAAAGTAATAGAGAAAGTAAAAACCTGTATAATGCACTCTGTAGTTCTCTGTAAAAGGAGATCAAGACATCTGAGAATGAGATGTCCCTGTTTCCTAGATAGGCAGAACCAATATCGTCAAAATGTGATACTTTTAAACTGATGATAGAGTTAATGTAATCTCAATCAAAATTCCAAGACTATTCATTATAGAAATAGAGAAAATTATCATAAATTTTGTATGGAGGCAGAAGAGAACCATACCTGGGAAGAAAGCCTTTTAATAAATGGTGCTGAGATAACTGGCTATATATATACACAGAAGTTTGAATCTAGACCTATAGTTTGTACAATATACTAAGCTAAAATCAACATGGAACAATGACCTAATATTTAAATATTAACAGTGAATCTGATGTAAGATAAAATAGGAAAAACTCTTGAAGACACAGGCATAAGCAAGGCCTTTCCGAACAGAACCACAATTGCACAAAAAAAGACACAAAAAATCAACAAATGGGATTAATCAAATAAAGAAGTACCATGAAGGAAACAACCTAAAGAATGAAAAGCCAGCCTACAGAATGAAAACATAAATTTGTTTGATGACTATTCCTCAGATAAATCACTGATATTTGGAATATATAAAAAACAACAAAAAATAGACCTACCAAAATAAAAGATCCAGTCAAAAAATGTGGTGTTGAAATGTATAGTGCTTCTCAAAAAAGAAATCAAATGATTAATAAGAACATAAAAAAAGTTAAGTATCTTTGTTCATGACAGAAAACCAAATCAAAACAATACTGAGATTCCTTCTTACTCTAGGAAGAAGGGCTATCTCAAAGATCTAAAAACACTACAAATGCTGATGAGACTGTAGAAGAAAAGGAACTCTTCATCATTGCTGATGGAGTAGTAACCAGTTTAAACACCATAGAAACCAATATGGAGGTTGTCCCAAAAATTAAAATTAAAAATTGTATCTGAGCCTGACCTTCCCCGTCTAAGTAATGTACCAAAAGGGTTAAGGCCTCACACTGTAGGGCAACATCCATGCTCGTGTTTACAGCAGTCCCATTTATAATAGCTAAATCTTGGAAGAGATCTATAGGTCTATTAACAAATAAATGAATAAAGAAAGTTTGGTATGATATGCAATATATTACTGCTCTGCTAATAAGAAGGATAAATTTGAGTCATTTGTAGAAAAAGGGATGCATCTGGGATCATAATGTTAAGTGAAATAAATCAGACACACAATTTTAAATCTTACATGGTTTTGCTTCAGTGAGAAACCCAAAGTATAAATAAATTAAAGTTGTAAATAAAAGATAAAATAAAAAGGGAGAATTTTTCAAATGGAAAGGTAACCAACAGATAGTTGAGGGGGAATAGAGGATAGGGGATAGGGACATAAAAAGTAAGATTTACTATGTACATGGACCAACTCCCCACAAAAGAATGTAATCATTGTTTATTGCACATATACTAATAACAATAAAAATTTAAAAAAGAAATTATAAAAAATAAAAAAGAACAATACTGTCGGGTGTGCTTATTACATACCTTTAATCTCAGTACTTGGGAAATAGAGGCAGGAGGATTTCTGCAAATTTGAGATCCTCCTGGGCTACATACAGTGTCTACTGTCTCAGAAAACAAAGAACAACCTAAAATGATGGTCATAAACAAGCAAATAAACAAAAAACCCAGAATCAAAAACAACAGCAGTGACCACAAAACTGTGCATCAGCATTGCCCTAGTGTCAGTATAATTTTCTTGCTCTCTGACAAAATATATTTCAACATTGCGGACAATCTGAAGAAAGTAATATAAATTTGCTATTCCAGTGACCTCACATTTATCACGCATGTTGGGTAACAAGTGGCAAGTTCTACAGATGTAAGAAGTCAGTGCTACTGTTGTGCACCAGGTGGTGGAAAATACACAGTACCAAAACTGAGGCTCTTGATATGTCAGTGAACTTCTGGGAGCTATGCGAACCTGCAGCCTGTCAAGTCTAACCCTTCAAAGTAAAAGAAAAGTTGTGTTTTGCCCCCCGTATGCATAAGGAGGAAGCATAATGTGTGGGAAGCTGCTCCCAATTCATAGTTGTCCCATTTTGCCTTGACCGATCAGAGCTGACCTGAAGTTATGTATTCCCCATCTTCACAGGCACCCTGTGGCTGATGCAAGACTGACAGTGGGACACAAATGTCCCTCCCTTCCGCTCTTCATTGACCCCAGTGATCTGGAAGAGTTCATGCTCTGGAGATTTCCGGGCTTTCAGACCTAAACTAGGCTCCAGCAGCCTTACCTAGCATCTTGTACCCTATCCTACGTTACTCACTCCTTTGTTCCTGTGAGCCGTAATGTAACGTGTGAAAATCCTTTCTGTAGACTGCTTCTAAAGCTCAATCCAGGAAACCAGTGCCACTAAAATGGGTATATTTCTAACACCCAAGTATCTCGTTTGGTATTTTCCTGTTATGATTTGCGCCTAGATGACCCCCCCCCCCCAAAGCCTCATGTGGTCATAGGACTTTTTCAGTGGCTGAATCTAGAGGATGTGATGATGGGATTAAGGGTGTGTGATTGGTAAATACACCTACTGATTGATCACAGTTCTGGCTAGGATTAAGGGTATGAGTGCTAGGCCCGCCTACAGCAAGTAGCCTGCATACAATGCAAGAGATGAAAAGAGTCTTTTCTTTCTCATTACTTTTACTGCCTTTCACCATCAGCATTTGCCCCTCTGTCATGGGCCATGCTGCCTTGCAGCCAACTGATTATGGACTGAAACCTCTACAAACAGTGAGCCAAATAAACCTTTCCTCCTTTAACCTTCGGTATTGGGTGTTCTTACTCAGAAAGGAGAAAAGCAACTAAGATATTTCCCAAGCTTCAGATTTTTATTAAAAATGAGAAAATTTGTATACCAACTTGAAATTCTCCCCTCTGCTAAATAAAGCAAAATGTAGTGTTTAAGAAAGCAGTTGTAAGAATCAGACATCTTTTGTGATAAAATCTGTTTCAGCAGATATTATACAACTTTAGGCAAGTTATCTAACCCAGATATCTATTTTTTATGTATAAACTGGATGTAAAAATAACTCTTACTTCCAAGATTGTATTGCATAACACCTGGCATATGATAAGTGCCTAACAAATTCACTACTAATGTGATCACAGTTTTCACCCTTAGTATTGTTATGAAAATAGCTCTATATAATTATCTAATCACTCTATCCATGAAGAAAAAATTAAAACTCTAGATACTCCTTTTTAAAAATTATTTACACCGCTAATTTCAAGGGAATCTTGTTCTTTTTGTATTGGCTATGTTCTTGATATTCTTGGGTTTTTCTTGGAATCACTAATTTGCTGCAAGGCATTCACACTGAGACTGACATTTGGAGGCCAGATATAACTTAACCTACCATAAGTAACCAGCACTTGCACAAATGATGTTGATAATTGAAATAATCAATTCCAGACAAGAACCATTTTTAAATCCCATTTCACTGAAAATATTGAGTTTCCCTTGGCTTATATGTACAAAATCCATAAAGCTAAAAATCAGACAAATTTTAATGCTCAATTTATTCCTAAAAGGCAAACTCCCTGGGGTTAGAATAAATTAATGTTCCAAATGTCAGTGTCAGAGTAATTGCATTTTGGCAAACAGGAATTAGATTAAAAATAAAGCAAAAAAAACCAAAAAACCAAAACAAAACAAAACTGCCACAAATCTACATGTTAATTTATGCACTAAAATAGAAAGAGAAATTTTATTCTATTGTGATTTGTCGTGTAAGGATAGAAAACAATAGTACACTGATCATAAGCAATTTGAAAATTACCTGATTTGAAGGAAGAAAATTATATACTTTATTGTATTGGTCAGAGCTTGGTTTTTACATTTATCAAACTTACCAAATATTTAATTTTTTTGCTTAATATATATTGCCATGAATACGTTGAAGGCTGGAGACAATCAAATTTATAGGTAGAATTACAAATAGAATTCTAATCTAAAGACGTTAGTATCATTATTTATTGGAGAAACTCATGAACTCAAATAATCATAGGACAAGTGACATCATAAATTATCACTTCTAATACTGCTTGCAATATCTGAGTTCCTGTTATCTTCCTTGTATAGGTTGTTTTTGGGGACTTTCCTTTCAACTACAGCAAAAGCTCATCAAGGGCGCTCCATGACTGTGAGAAACAAAGATGGAGAAAATCACTAAGTTTGTCAAAAGGGCACATTAGCTTAAAAATATGGAAGAATATGAACTTACCTACTGAGACAGTCTTTAAAAAAGTGATATTTGTGTTTTAATACAGTCCTTCAGCTTGGACTACAAAATACCAGGGAATACATCAATAGCCCATTCCCAAAGTTAATGTTTATGATATACTAACATACAAATACATTGTGGTGTGTTCGTACAATAGAGTAATATACAGTGTAGTAAAAGAATTATAGCTATGTGTAGCAGTAAGAATCTATTTAAAAATACTGTGTGAAGTCCAATAAATCACATAGGTGTGGGTACATGTGCACACACACACAAATACAGGTGGGGTTCAGGACATGCTTCCCCCAAACACCAAACCTTCGCATTTGAGAAAAAGCAGAATCTGGGGACTACCCTGACTTCCTCTCCTTCTTGCCTATAAAGTATATTATAAGACTCTCATTTAGAAAATACTCTCACCATACACAGCACATCAGAATGTTCTTACTTCTGACAGAGACACAAAGAAAATTTTGAAGCCAGAGGACTTCTTACCGAGTCCTCCAGTTTATCAGGAGATCAACCCCACCTCTCCGTTCTATTACAACTATCTTGTCCTTGATGAGAGTACATGAAATACATAGGTTTCCATGTTTCTTCATTTATGAAGGCTCTCTTGCCATATACCATTATTAAACAAATTTGTACTTGTTATGGTTGATACATTGTGTCAACTTGGAGAGTCTAGAGGTTTGGTTGAGTGACTTAGCAGGAAGGGTGCTTACTTTGTACACATCCTGAGCCTGTGGAAGAGGAAGGCATGGAGACTGTGTGAGAACTACATGCCCCCTGAGTGGGGGGAGCCTGTTTATAATGTAAGGGAGAAAAAGAGGCTGTTTGCCGCCATTCCTCCCTTTTGCTGTTTTTTTTTTTTTTTTTTTTTTTTTTTTTTTTTTTTTTTTTTTTTTTTTGCTGTGCTCTGCTGCCCTGAATGTTTGCCCGCTGCTATGAACCTTTGCCCTCTTCCATGTGCTGCTCTGCCTCAGATCCAGTCAAGTATGGACTGAAACCTCCACAAACTGTAAGCAAAATAAACCTTTCCTTCCTTCATTTTGAGCATTGGGTATTTTGTCTCAGCAATGAGGGAAAAGTAACCAAGACAGTATGCTTATCACTTGTTCATCTATCTTTTGTAATAAGTATCACATCCAAGAGTCTCACAATAGATGAGAAAAGAAATCTTCCTTTCCCAGCATACACACACACACACACACACACACACACACACAAACACACTCACACACACATACACACACATTCACAGACACGTAGTACATGATTCCATCCGACAGGATCATTCTATGCAGTTTATGAAAGGATAATTCTATGTAAATATATTTTGTTAATTCTATGCAATAGACAAAATGTATCTACTGTAAGGTGCAGAACTAATTCTATTTAAACGAAGTGTAAAAGAAGGTAACAGTGACAGGAAATAGAGCCGAGGTCACTAACCTGGGGTAAAAATATTTTGTCTTGATTTGTGTGGTGTTTTCCTTAGTATTTACATATGCAAAAGGCCATTGAATAGCATATTCTGCTCTATGCAAATGATACTACAATGAAAATTCTGATAATAACTAAGCTATCAAGATATAAAATGCATTGTCTTTAAATAAGGAAATGAATGCACTTAAATGAAGAAACAGGCATGGTGAATTATATCTCTTTTTCTCTCTTCCTTCCTTCCTTCCTTCTTTCCTTCCTTCCTTCCTTCCTTCCTTCCTTCCTTCCTTCCTTCCTCCCTCCCTCCCTCTCTCTCTCTCTTTCTTTCTTTCTTTCTTTCTTTCTTTCTTTCTTTCTTTCTTTCTTTCTTTCTTTCTTTCTTTCTTTCCTTTTTGTAATTTTTAAAGTCAGGGTCTCACTATGCCATTTAGGCTGGCCTTGAGCTCACTTTGTAGCCCAGACTGGCCTCAAACTCCCAACAATCCCCCTGCCTCAGCCTCCGGAGTGCTGGAATTACAGGCTTGCGCCACCACACCGGGCTCAGTTTCTTCTTTAGCCATAATAAGTAAAGGCAAATATTGGCTTTTGTGTAAAATTTAGTAGTAGTTCCAGGCAAGTGGGACCTAGCTAAGTACATTTCAATAGTAAGCCAATCCTAGACCCTGTGCTGTGCGACAGGCATTCTGGTTCTTCTAGAATAAATACTATCTACAGTCCATTAGATACATGGGAAGGACCAGTCTGAGTTTTCAGCTGATATCCTTGTCTTAGAGGTCATAAAATTAAGTCTTAGGAAAGAAAAATCCAAATGAAAGTATGTTAATATATTGGAAGTCTAATAATTAAATCAAACTGGGATGTAGCATTGGTGATTAATAAAAATTTTCTACCTTAGTAGCAAGTCATTAAAAATGCATAAATACATTGAATGTAGTTCCTTAAAACCTAAGTGTGCTCTTATGTATATGTACATGTGATACATGTGTATATTTGTGTATATATGTACATTTATATATATAGAGAGAGACAGAGACAGAGAGACAGAGACAGAGACAGAGAGACAGAGAGACAGAGATAGAGACAGCAGCAAAGATATACTTGTCCTTCTTCTGGTATGTGGTAAAAGCCCTTTCTGTGGACATATATCACCTGGTTGACTACTGTCATCTGGGAAAATATAAAGTAAAATTAAATCCAGTGGTGTTTTAAAAGTGAAATTAAAACTTAAAAGTAATTGCACAGCAACTTAATTGGAGCACTTCCTATAATGTTTATGATTTCTCTCCAGTATCTTCTGTCTCCTCTACAACTATTACTAACAAGCCTACCAAATGTTTTCAAAGCATTTAAATTTATTTTCTGTGAAATAGTATCTCTTCACTTCTTTCCTGCCATTCATTTTATTGGTATAATTTTTAATTAAATTAAGTAATTTTGTTAGCTCACTATTGGGATAAATGGATTTTGAAACAAATATATTAAATTCTAGGTGGCCATAAATTCCACAGTTAGGGGATACTAGGGACCAGCCTACTAGCTGTCACTGTTCAGTATGTCAGAGCATTATACACTGATTTTAAAAATATAGTTGGTTTACATATTTGCTCATTTGGAAATGACCAGTCAGTTAAGTGAAGTTAATGAAGAGAGCACAAATCATATTATTTCACAGGAGATGGCATGGCTCAAAATCATAGCTAATTATTCTATTTGTTTAGTTATCCCTTAGGTAACTGATTTCTGTTAACATTTCTTGCCACTTTTTCCAGGCCAATAATTTCTAGTTTTAAGCATCACAACATAAAAACAAGAAGACGTTATTGTCCACACAGATGTTCTTCCTACCCTCCCTTCCTCCATCCACTCTAGTAGATGCGGCACAGTCTGGGAGGAAGCTCTCTTGAGGACGCCTAAGACAAACAGCCTCCTCTGTGTTTTCTACTTGCGGGAGAGTTAGAGTAGAGACCTCTGTGTGTGCTTGTAACATTTCAAGAAATCATCTACTTGAGCCATTGCAGTGATCCTGCTCAGGCAGCCTCTTCAAATTTGAAATGAAACAGAGAAATGAAGTCATTCCTAAAGGATGCAAAAGAGAAGGATGTAGACCCATTTAGAGGTCTGTGGTGAGCTCTTGACTTAGAGTGTTAGTCTTTTTTCTAAATGTCTTGGGGGGTGTTCAAAAGTAAATGCTTGTCTGTACTTTCTCCATCCAAAAGACCCTTCAAATTTGTACACATTAGTGGCTTGCATATTCTTCACTATGTTACAGGCCTTCTGGTAAACATTCTAACAGTTCACAAAGATGGTGTGAATCCCCATCTTGGATTATAGGAAATCCAAGAGCTGATGACAACACCCGCAAAGAGGCTTAGACTTTAGCTGTGAATGCCAAGTGTCAGTGTGATGTGCCCGATAGGGTTTGTTATAAAAGGGGACCATGGCACATTAAGGACTAGGGATCCAATAAGTTTGGTTTGGGAGGGAATGTAGACTAACTTGAGGAAAGCAAGGCAGTCATGTAAAATGACTAATAATTTGCTCTTTATCTTGAAGAAAAGGTATTTTCCAGATCAGTAAGAAATGAAAATGGAAAACATTGTTGAACTATAGGCAGCAAAAGGATTTCACATAAATACATATGAGGAATCTGGAAAAGGGTGATGCTATGGTTTATACCCAGATGTCCCCCTTGAAGCCTCATGAGCTTATAGGTGGGTTGAGGACGGTGATGGGGTTATGGAGAAGTGGTACTCATCAATGGATTAGTCCTCTGAGGAGTTTTTTCTAAGTGTGAATTGAGAGGTGAAGCCTGGTTGGAGATGAGTCACGAGGGGTGTGGCCTGTAAGCGTCCTCCCTCCTTTTCCTCTCCCCCTCTTCTTTTTTCTCCCGTTCTCCTTCTCCCTCCCCCTCCTCCTCTCTGATTCCTGCTGCTATGCCATAAGCTGTTTATGCTCTGCTGCCCTGCCTTGCATTGGAGCCATTGAACTCTGAACTGAAATGTCTACAATTTGTATCTGAAAATAAATCTATCCTCTAATTTGCAGGTGTCTGGTATTGCGTCTCAGCAATGAGAAAGTAACTAAAATAGCTTGGTAGGGTTGATGTGATAACTAGATGCTATGTGTTCATATCATCAGATCTTCATATTGATTCACAAGTTAACCCTGGCCTTTTGTCCTTTCTTCTTCCTTTGCATCTTGGTTATTAATATACTAGTCCTTGAGGAAAAGTGCTTTACTGTAATTATCCTAATATGGTACTTTACTATTTTCTCTTTATTAGCTCTCTTCTCCATATTAGATGTAAGACTTGGTCTAGACCTGGTCTGGATTACCACCTAGTATAGTGTCAGTATCTACGCACATGCCTGACACACTGCTCAACATTTATAGGAAGATTTAATGAAAGAAACTGTCACAACTGAAGGCATGCAACTTGTCACTGCTGTCTCAGTGAACAAGGATATAGGTCCGAAAGGAATGTATATTGCTTAGAAACAGCATTGTGGGTCAAAGCACTATTTTCTTTCTTAGCGTTTTCTCCAGAGCTTTTGGCAAAATGCTGTGACAGATGTGAAACATTCCTCGAATCAAAGTAGGGCATATCTGAATCAGAGCTATAACTACTTTAGCTCAGATCTTCACAGCTTTGAGCTTTCAGGTTTTATGAAAAATAAAGAATTCAGTCTTGAGAAAAATCATGAAATCCTTTTAAAATTAGATGACTTTTTAAACTCTGGGTCCAGAGTATTTTTGGGTAATAAGACTATGCCTATACATATTGCATGTTTAATTCAGGAACTAAGCTGTTCTAGACACTCATTTGAAAATCATCACCAATTGTGAGAGCTATGAGAGTTCACTTTGTGGATTCCATGTTCATTACACTAGTTTCCTAATGTCAATAATTATGGTAAACAGGAAAAGATACTGGTCCATGACCCTAGCTGGCTCTCAGGAGATGACAGGGTGGTCTGCTTCAGAGTAGCAGAGCATATGAGGAGGTGAAGCGCTGGAAATGACTTGGGCGTATTTTACTCTGAAGACTTGGGAAGGGTGGAGAGGATTCCTAGGCAGCCTAGTCAATGGAGCAACACACAAATGGGGATACTGCCAGCAATTTATTGCCTCATGAGAAAACAGATCAACTAAAAATTATAAAAGTCTTTTGGCTCAGGAGCTACAGGGGAGTGCCAAGTTCTGGAGGAATTCCCTAGATTGCCCGTGGAGATTGGGCATCAGGCAGCGGCATCACCAACCCATCCACAGCTAGGCTGCCATCACTATTAACCTGAGAGGGGAAGACAAAACCCTCTTTACTGAGCAACACTGAACCTACAAGTAGAGAAGAAACATGGCTGGAAGGTAAAATTAGATGAAGAGCTACTTGCAGAGAGACCACACAGTTACCAGAAATTCTGCCAAAAATATATATCTTTTATGTTTAGACACATATAGAAGATATAAGCCAAAATTCCGGATGCTTGCTAAGTATATTCAAAATATGAACAAAAAGATTAATATATGTGCCAGGCATAGAGGCACAGGACTGCAATCAAAGAATAGAGAGTCTAGCTAGATCCGGGGAAGATGGCGACCAGGTGAGCAGCAAGGGAGCGAACCTCCTTAATAAACACCACCAGCTCGAGACAGACTTGGCGAGCGTGAATGCCGGGACCTCGGCTGGGAAGTTTAAACTGGGCGTATTTCTCTGAGATGCCGGGGGAGATGTGGTAGGGTGGACCAGGCTGCCGGGGCGAGACGTGGGAAAGCCCC
>PVLD010025139.1:0-24211 GCA_004027595.1 Dinomys branickii | reverse complement strand
TTTGAATTTGGACAGGTACATGTTTTTTAATTCTTTGTATGTTCTAGATAGAAGACCTTTGTCTGAGGGACAGCCAGCTAGGATTTTTTCCCAATTTGTGGGTTTTCTTTTTACTTTGCTGGTGATTTCTTTAGATGTACAAAAACTTTTCAGTAGAATGAGGTCCCAATTATTGATTCTTTGAAGTGTTTCCCTTGCAATTTCATTTTTGTTCATGAACTCTGTTCCTACTCCTATGTCTTCAAGATTTTTACCTACTTTCTCTTCCAATAGATTTAGTTTCTGTTTTAATGTTGAGATCTGTGATCCATTTTGACCTGAGTTTGGTGCATGGTGATAGACTGGGATCTATTTTCAGTTTTCGGCAAGATGCAAGCCACTTTTTCCAACACCATTTATTAAACAGGCCTTCTTTTTTCCACTGTGTTTGGTTGACCCCTTTGTCAAATATTAGGTAGCTGAGTGGGTTTTTCATTGTGATTGCGTCTTCCAGTCTGTTCCATTGATCCTCAGGTCTGTTTTTTAGCCAGTACCAGGTTGATTTTATTACAGTAGCTTTGTAGTATAATTTCAGGTCAGGGATTGTACTTCTGATAGTGACACTAATTCCTGCATCTGGTTGGAATTCTAATTGCTCTAATCAAAAGTTTATGATATAAGGCAATGTCAGCAAACTTATGGCACATCTTATTTGTTTTTCTATTAAGACAAAATATGTTAATGTATGAATTACTTTTTCTAAACTAAAACCTCAGCAGTGGATTTAGGGCTGCAGTTTGGGCTCTTGTCTCTAAAAGGTTTGCCATCACTGACATAAGAAGTGCTACAAGATGTGTAAATATTTCAAAAACCAAAAGATGGGTCAAAAATTCAGTCTCTATCCCCAAGACAGTCCATGGCCCATTCTCTCCACATACAAATGTATGACTGGAAGTGTCATTATTCTCATTCCAATTTTAGATTTGTTGTTAATATTGATCGTGCCACAGTAAACACTGGTTTTGTTGGGCCACATGGGTAGATTCACTGAGTTTTCACAAGCATAGTGGTCACACAGAACACAACTCAAAGCTTCAGGAGACATATACGGTCAGTCAGATTGAAATAAGTTATGTTTGTATGTGTTCATGTTTAAGAGCTGCCATTAATGGCATTGGACACAGTAGAACATATCAAGATCTGTTATGGTCAACTAAGTTTTTAAAAAATTTCTACAGCACCTAATTTCTATTAGTTTATTGGATGTAGCTGCTGCTTGACCCAGGCAGCAGTACTGAAGCTAAAGGACAGAGGATATTTGTCATAGTCCACACTCATGCTCTCTACAACCCAAGTTGTTTCTTCCTTCAGTTTTGTAGATCTTTCTCCTTCTCTATGCATTAAAATTTATCTTCCAAAATCTATAGATAATAGAAGGCACTGAATGTCTATTCAATACATTGATTATTGGCCCATTGCTCAATGGGCTTTTAGACAAAAGAATGTCTATGTCAGACTACTTAAGGTCCAGAAAACAAAATCAAATTAATGTTAATGGCTCAAGTACTAATGCTGAACCATAGTACTGTAACCTGGAAAACTATCACAAAGTACTGTGACATCACTGATATTCCTAAGATGGCAAGGAAGATCAAAACTCCAGTGTACCCAATGTGCCAAGAACAGGCAAGGCAAAAACCCATTTAATGTGTCCTCCTACACCTCAAGACAAGTCATCTACTGGCAGGAATCACAAATCCGGCATGTAGTGGTAACTTTTCCATCAGACTTAGAACCCCAGTGCTTCATGACAGGTGTGCTGCAGTATTCCAATGTGTCAAAGGACCCAAAGATGAGGCAGCAATTTGGGCTTTGCAGGTGTGAGCATCTTGGTGTAGTCTTGGTATACCAACCCTTACAACAGTGTATACATAAGTGATCCAAACCATCAAAGTGCAAGAGTGTGTTAGTCAGTTTTCCATAGCAGTAACAAAATACCTGAGATAAACAATTCACTAGAAGAAAAGGTTTATTTTGGCTTAGGGTTTCAGAGATAACAGCCCATGGGAAGTTGGCTCTGTTGCTTGTGACAAGGCAATGTATTAAGGCAAGAACACAAGACAAAGGAGGCGTGTTCACCTCACAGCATACAGGAAGCAAAAAGAGAGCAAGGAAGGGGTTGGAGTTCCAGTGACCCCTTCAAGAATGTGCACAACCCAGTGGCACAGCTTCCACTTCTGGGCTCCACCTCCTAAAACTTCTACCACTTCCCAATAGTGACAAGCTAAGCATGAAGCTTTTGACACAAGAGCCTTTAGTAGGAACTACAGATCTAAACTACACCAAAGAGAATCAGAAAAGCCAAAGCAATATTGAAATAAGAAACAAAGTTACAGAATTAATACTTTTTGTTGTCAGGACTTGCTACAGTTCTGCTATAATCAAAACAATGTCATATTAGCTTAAGGATAGATATATAGGTCAATGGACTAGAACTGGCAGTCCATAAATAGACTCTCTGATTTATGGTCAAGTGATTTTGACAACACTGCCAAGACAATTCAATAATGAAAAGAAGTCTTTTTAACTACTAAAAATAAAAGAACAATTCATTCCTAAATGGGCAAATAAGTTAAATATATTTTTCAAAAGAAGATAAATAATCAATAAGCACATCAAAAGGTGCTCAACATCATTAGTCAACTGGGAAAGCAAATCACAACTGCAATGAAAGCAAAAGTAAAAACAATATCCACTAGAATGGTTACAGTAAAAAGACAGAAAAACTAATATTGACTATATGGGAAAATAGAGATATTCATATATTGTTGCTGAGATTTTAAAATGGTATAGCCATTGTGGAATATACCTCACAGGTAGTCAAACTGTTGGGCATAAAGCTGCTATTTGGCTCAGCAACTCTACTCTTAGACGTATGGAATTGAAGTCATGCATCCATATAAAATATTGTACAGAGCAGTGTTATTCATACCAGCCAAAAAGTGGAAACAATCAATCAACTGATGAGCAGATATGTATCCTATCCTGACAGTGAAATATTATTTGTAAAAAGAAATTAAGTACAAATACATGCAGTGGCACAAATAAACCTTGAAAACTCTATGCTAACCAAAAAGAGCCAGACACAAAGGCCACATATGTATGACTCCACTTATATGGAAATTACAGAGTGGGAAGATCTACGGTGGCAGAAAGTACACTAGCAGTTGTCTTTATCAACTTGCTCTTTGCTGGGACAAAATAACTCACATCTACAAGTTAAAACATAAGAAGTTAATTTGGGTTCATGATTCAGAAGTTTGAGTCCATGTTCAGCATATTAAACACAGAAATGGCATGCAGAAGGGCATGAGCACAGGAAAACTGCTTGTGTCACAGAAGCCAGAAAGCAGAGCTCCAGGGGACTGGGGGGCAAGGGTTGAAAGGGGTTTTACACCCTTCCAGGCCAAGCCTCCACCAACCTCCCTTCCCTGACCAGGAACCCCCTCTTAACAGCAGATCACCTATAATGTCCCAATCCTCTTGGAGAATGCTGTCCAATCCTCTTCCAGAAGCCAAGCCTTTAGGTGCATGAGGCTCTTTAGGGACGTCTAGATATAAGCCATAATGATGGTTTCCTAGGAGTGGGAGATTTGGGTGCAATGGCTATTGACTGCTAATGGGGATGTGGTTTTAATTGGTGATGATAAAACTCTTAAAAAGCTTAAGATAGTTGTGACAGTCGCAAACCCCAGGAATAAATGGAAAGACTTGAATATACACTTCAAAAGGGAAAGGTATAGTATGTAGCTTATATCTTAATAAAACTATAAAAAATGAAAGTGACTGGTTCTTGGCATATTACAAAGTCATGGTAGAAACTAAAATCCTGCCCAATGGCTACCAGGCAGCAGAAGTAGCCATCACAGCCCATCAAGTACCAAAAGTACATGGGACCAGCTTCAGGGCATGTGGTTGCCTACGGTATATGTTTTATGTGTTGCTCCACACTAAAGCTATTCCAGCTACCACCGCTGCTGGATGACTGACTTGCTAGCAACAGAGCCTATGGCTTAGCCTCAAGAGTGGGAGATCCTTGGGCTGGGGATATAGCTCAGTGGAATAAGCGCTTGCCTATCAAGCGCAGGGTCCTGAGTTCGATCCCCGGTACCGCAAAAAAAAAAAAAAAAAAGAGTGGGAGATCCTTTAAGGCCACCACTCAGCCTCCTTATGGCAAGATTATTCTTTGCAGTCAAGCGATCCAGTGGGATAGGATATCCCTTGCTGTCCTCATATCGAGATACAACTAAGTGCACATGTGTAATCCCCATAAACTGAGAAAGCATGCTAAAGTGCGCTATTTCCCTCAGGGATGAAGATTTAACTCAACTCATCAGATAATTTAGTGGACCAGCAAATGCCTTACAAGAATCTAGTGTGTTCAGGTTATAATGAAATGATGCATATCGGTTACAGCGGTGCTCCCCGGTCTCAGCTCTAGAGGAAATTTACCCTGGATAATTCTTTGCTATAGGGATGTCCTGTGCACTGCAGGGCACTATGCCGGTTACAACCTCCACATATGGTAACACAAATTTCTCCAGATATTGCTAAGTGTCAAATCCTTCACAACTGAGTAACGCTGAGTTACACATCTGCAGGAACAGTGACCACAGCAGAGGTTCTAGTTTATCTAGGGAACCCCTTCCTCTTTTATCTCTTTCCAGAAAGTGTGACTAATCAGCACCCCAGAAAAGCCCTGGTGGATAGATGAACTCCGAATCGAAAGCACAGGTGAGCAACGCTAAGAGTAGACTCTAGTGGGCGCTGTTGGCACCTCATCCAAACTATCTGTACTAAAATAAGCACACAAACTACTTCCCGTTGCTGTGAGCGCTGCTCAGTGGTAGTAATCCGGAGCTATGCCTTCTCTGGAGAATCGCCCTCCACTAAATTGGGACCGCAGGCTAGAAGGGCCACAGTCCCATACCTCATACCCCTCTAAATTAGGCTGAAAATAGGTTCGTACACTCTGAGCCGCACCGTGCACTTGGAGCAGCGGACGAAAGCTGGTCCTGGGCTGAGCGCTGGCTCTACCAGCGTATTTCCTGTTCCCTGTTGTTTTCCTTTCCTGCGTCTCCTGCGAGATCAACCCTAATCCTCAAGCAAGAGTCTCAGCTTAGGGTTTTCTACCTAAAACAAAAACAATCATTTATTTGATGCCTGTTTCACGCAAACATTCAATTAAGATGTTTCATACAGGATCTCATTTCATGCTCAGGGTGTGGGCCAGACATAATTAACCGTTGTTTAATAATAGCGTTCTGAGCGGTCCAGAGTTGCACCCCGAGATTGGTGGAGTCACCACGTCAGTCCAGTTTGGGTGACTTCTGTGATCTTGCTCTGAGCCAGTGTGTTGGTTTCTCACTCAAGTTAAAGGGGTACTGAGAATATTTATAGTTATTTATAGTCTCCCTCTTAGCGGGGCTGCTCTTTTCTTTGCTGGAGGGGTTTTGAGATGTACAAAAGACGATTGGTTTCTATTTTATTACTCAGTTCACACGAGGTGAGTGTAGGAGATATTCATTAAATGTTGAAGGTTCAACTCCTCGGTATCAGGTGATGCGTCCTCAGGCAGGAGGGCATCTCTGAGTTCCTATAGGAGAGATCATATACTCTCTGGTTCTCAAGGGAGGGAAGGGAGTTTGACATTCAGTATTAGTTTCTGTTGTGAGGCATAGGGCAAGCATGATAAAGGAAATTGCTTTCAAATGCGTCTTGCAATGGAAAATAAAAGCAAACAAGCAATAGTAAACTGTGTGCGCATCTGACATTGCAATCCACTTTGCTTAATTATTTTAACAAGAACTTGAATGCAGTGTACATCCACTGTATACATCCTCTGGCAGTTGTGAGAGGTAAATGAATTATAAACTTTAAAAGCAAAGTTGCATGGAAATTAGGCTGCATAGGTGTTTGGGTGTTAATGAATATATTCATTTTATTTAAAGAGTATTGTAATACACTTTTGCTTTAGTGAGGGTTTTTGTTTTACCCATGCATTTAAAACAAAGACAAGCCAGTAAACTTTATCATACTACTTTGGGTAGCTTTTGTTTTAATTGAAATGCCGCTAAGAGATATAACTTCTCCAGATACAAGGATATTTGGTTGCTAGTGGTGACATCCTCTTTCCCTTTTTTTCTGCCTCATTTATGACTTAAAACCTATTTTTTACCTTATATATAATAGAGTTGGTGAGGTATTATGGAGCAGAAAGTAATAATCAAACTCACCCAGATAGTCTGCAACCCTAAAGCCAATTTATTCTGAGGAACATTTTAGCAGTAGCAATTTTGTAGATGTTTTTTCACATTTTCTTGCTAAACAACGGATACTATTTTTATGACTACAGCATGCCCTGTGAGATTAAACCCTGATGTAATATACACAGTCCCAGTGGTGCAGGGCAAAGCTTGATTTCAGGGAGAAACCAATTTTAAAACAGGAAGCTTAAACCTGTTCCAGTTTTCTTCCTCGCCCTCTTTCGCTCCTGCTCCCAGCCCTACCATCCACACCCAAGTTATTGCTTCCACACAGCACATTTCCCACTGTTACTGTTTTCCTCTTCCGCTGGCAACAGCTCCTTCTAAACCCTCCATAACAAAAAATAAAAAGCCCACCAGGAAATAATGAGATGTGAGGATCTGAAAGTGTCACATGTTCACCCAGAATTCCTGACAACATAAATGAAAAGAGCACTAAGCGAGAATTAACCTAGACCTGTAAACAATGTAGAAGCTTTAGATGAATGCATGGTAAAGTATGGTTGCATGGAGAAGTCAGTGGATGACAGACTGGGAAAGAAAATCTAAAAATTATCTTGGAGATACTGATCTAGTACAATTCGTACCTAGTCAGAACCACCAATCCCGATTTATTTAGGCTCATAATTTTTGACACTTTTAACAGTACCTCCCTTCTCCCAATGCCTGGACCTGAAACTGCAGGAATTAATTACTGCCAATAAATACATCTGAAATATTTTTTGGAGTATTTTTGATGTCTTAACTCATGGCCCTGTACTTTACCTACTATGCCCTTGAAGCTGGTCCTTTCAAATATTGAACTCCAATGTTCTCGGCCAAATAACTTTTTGTAGTAAAATGAGATACTAGAGTTAACACAAGTCCGAACAAATTGCAGAGTTTGGACGAATTCCTTGTTTTCTTGAGGTGGACATTGGCTTTAAATCATTTACATCTTACTGTGAATTACTTTAATCAAAATATTTTCTTCTCTGATGTCTACTTCAGGGGAGTTTGAATGTGAGTGCTTGAGGGGTAAAAAGATGTAAAAAGAGTTAGGATATGTTATGCATATGTACCAACTCCTGATGGAGAACGTTATTACTATGTATTGCAAAAATATCCTAAAGAAAAACTGATAATTAAAACAGCAGGAATTCTAGGACGCCAGAAGGTTAAAGGGCAGAGGCCTTATAGTGGTAACAAGAGGAGCAGAGCTGAGTTACAGCAGTTCAGCAGCAACAACTTCTTCTTCTTCCCTTCTTATTTCTCCACTTCTTCCCCTTCTTTAATATTATTAGACCAAAAAGAGAGGAGAAGTACACCATTTCTATTCCTGCTTCAGTTATATTACGAATCATGCAAAATTGTTTGAGCAAACTTCCTGAGAGCTTATTGTTTCAAGGCCTGGTGAACTTTAACAAGACCCTGTATCAAAATAAAAATTGAAAGCCGTCCAGAAATGTACTAAAAAGATCTTACAACTTGAAATTATCTTTGGTAGGAGAAGAAAAAAAACGTTTAGTTCTTAATAAAGATCTGCCTGGTAAAGTTGTGATGCACAACCTCTTATTAATTAGAAACCATCTGAAATTTAGGTAGCACCTCAATAAAGTGTGTAATATCCAGGGTTGCTCCCATTTCATATATTTGGCATTAGCATTATTTAGGTTAGCTGTACTATGGAAGAGCACATAGCTGATCACTTTTTGAGATTTTTTTTTTTTATTTTGGATTCTTCAGAACTCGTTTCTAAGTTGGGAATATATTTGATCACAGTATATGGCTTACCTCTAATTTTGAAATTCTCTTTTCTTTTTTTCTTTTTTACTTTTTATATTTATTAGTACCCATCTATAGCACACAATAATTACATGAGTCATGGGGAGCTGGCACATGTACATAGCACCTCTTCATTCTTTTTGTATCCCCTTCCTTTCCCTCTTTCCCCTAAATTATTAACTCTGCCTTTGGAATCTAAGTAAAACATTTCACATTATGTGTGAAATGTGACCATCAGCATGGCTTTAGGGGTACTAAGGAAAATTAAAACAAATAGTCTACCCCCTTCTAAGAACAAAAGTGAATGAAAGGTATTAGATGGGCCCACATCCTTACAACTGTGTACTCTCATCCTGAGGACAATGTTTTCTCTTTACACTATCCATCAACATACTGAGAATCAGCATGCAATGCTACTGTCTCCTCCCGTCACAATCCCATGGGATAATCCATAGGACATGATGCCATGGTTTGCATATGATTGGATGTTACATATAATACTCAACTTTTGACTATTCATTTGCATTTAGAGATGTCTTCTTTGAAATTTCTACAAGTTTCCCGCAAGTTATTCCTCTCTATGTTGCTGTCAAGAATCCAATTGTAAGAAGATTGTTGGGCAGTTTGCACGTAATGTTGCCAATGCATTTGGTAATGGCACATATTTCATAGAGGATACATCAAGCAAACAACTGCTGTCACTTAATGTCCTGTTTCTAGATTCACACAGTGTGTGTTTGCAGGGAGGGGGTGTTGGTGCACCAAGTCCTAAAGAACACAGCGTGAGGCTTGGGAACACTCTGCAGAATACAAGTGCAATAACAAGTCACAGTCACCATCAGCTGAAATATTCTCTTTCCTTTGGAACAACTTCACATGACATAAAGTGAACCCCCCTTTTGTTCAGCTGTTAAATGTACCAGAAAAAAACCTGGCTTTTTGTGTCCTTCTGCACTGAGCAGTATGGAAAATAAGAAGACTGGAGGACAGAATAGTAATTCAAATTGTTGAAAAGAGTTTTAAAAGATTAACACATAGAGCATACTAATAGAACGTGGTCCTGATAGTAGGCATTTGTTTCCTATCCTCTATGAGTACCTATCCTAAGCAGGATACTTAGTGTTTTGGCATGTTGCCAATACTTGACAAAGTAGCTAACCAAACGGCACTAATAGGTGGAAACTCCAAGAATCTCCTACTGGGGGAAAATAGCTCTGAAAAAATAAAGCCCTCCTTGTAAGTACAAAATGGGAACATGAGTGGCCCATCAAAGGATCCTCTAGGGGGAAAATCCTGAAAAATTTAATTATAAATCTTGCCTGAACTCAAAGTAAATGAACCCTAAAAATCATTTCAAGACTTCAGAGCAGCACCAGTTAAAAAAATAAATAAAAAACTCTTATGTGGAGCTCATTATGAACACTCGAGTTCTGCTCTATTCTCTTAGTTCTACCCTGCTTAAAGAAGAGAAAAAATGAGAGAAAAATATATAAAAGTCTTTAAAAAGACAAATGGAAAGATGCAAGACAGACTGCTAATGCCAATTCAGAATAAATAAAGGATGCTATTTATGACAAGTCGTATAAGAAGTACCAAATCAGGTTTTGGCATCAGAAGTTGTCTTACATGAAAGCTGAGTAAAGAATATCCCAAGCACAGAGAAACACACCAGTGACAGTCCAAACGATAGCAATGGTGTGTACAGAGATGACGATGGCCTTGGTGGTGAGAGCAGTAGTCCATTGGGACAAGAGCTTTGCACGCGATAAGCAGAAGACAATGCCGGAGAGCAGCAGAGACAGTTTGTCATACCTTAAGGAACTCTGAGAAACCAAATTCAAACCAACTAAGCCGGAGGGGAAGAAAGAGAAATTTACTGGGGTTAGGCTGGGATATCTCATGCACAAATAGAGATTTGTACTGCAGGAAGAGAAGAAGGCGCCTGAGTCTCCCATCAGCACAAAGAGCATTGCATGTCATGGAAACTATCTTTAGCTCGCCTCTTTGCTTTTTCTGCCTGTTGGCTTCAGTGGAAGAAAATATGGATGTGAAGAGCTCTGAAGTTATGCTTCTAAGATTCGACTGTTAGAGATGTAAGCTGATTCTTTTTCTCAGTTTCTGCTCTGAAACTCTGGGGAGTACACTGATTTATTCACTCTCCTCTCAGCTCCTCTCCTGTCACGTGCTCGGCACAGCTGGACATCCTGAGTATCCACAGTAAAGGAGGCAAAGCCTTCCTCTTACGGACCTCACATCTTAGTGGGAGAAAGGGGGCAGCAAACAAGAAAACTGATGCATAAACAACGTAAGTTTAGACAGTTCTCAGTATCAGCTAAGAAGCAAGACAGGCGATGAAATGTGTAAATAAAGGAGGAGGAAGTTGATGAACATCACTGAGGACGTGATATTTAAACAGAACTCCTTCAAACAAGAGTCAGTTCTTTTCATATATTGAGGTGCATTCCTGTAATCTCAGTACTAAGAAAGGCTGAGGCACAAAGATTCCAAGTTTGAGCCCAATTTGGGCAACATAGCAACTTGCTAAGAGTCTGTTGAAAAGTTTTTTAATTATAAAATATTTAAAAGCCTGGGGATATAACTCAGTGTAAAGTGCTAGGCTCAATTCCTAGTAACACACACACACACACACACACACACACACACACACACACAGGACTATCTTCTAAGACTCCCTAAGTACCCTGTATTTTAGGCACAGGAAACAGCAAATGCTAAATTCCAGCAGAAGAGATAAGTTTGAAATTTTGGAGGAACGGAAAGAAGAGTCAACTCAAGAGAGTGAATGGAGACTAGAATGTTCAGAGACTGGCCTGATACAAAAGTGGGAGGCAGATTGTGGACAGCCTCATGAGGACTTCTAAAATCTATTTCACTCTGAATAAACTAAAAAGTCATTGTAGATGGCAGGCTGGAGAGAAGCAGGAAAGGCAGGGGCACCGATTCTACCTCTCCTGCACACTTTAAGGAAAAGATACTGGTGACTTGGACTGTGACAGTAGCAATGGAGGGAAGGGAACTAGATGGATTTGGAAAATATTTTGGTGATGTCAGAACAACTTGGTTATGGCCAAGTTGGTCTGAAAGTGAGGGAGAGAGATCATCCCTAAGTTTGGAGTGGAAGTGAACAACCAGGTGGGTAGTGACACCATTTACTAAGAAGGAAAACTCCAGGAGATGACTGGGAAGTTTCCAAGAAGTGAGCTGTGGGAGCTGGGGCGGAGGAGTGGCAGAAGTTGCATTCTGGCTATATTCAGTTGGAGTGTACCACCTGTGACACATTCAAGAAAGTGCTTAGCATTTTGATAGAAACACCTCTGAGACCCTGCAACAATGAGGATTCATACTTTTTTCTGTACTGCTAGTGTAGGTGGCAGTAACCACACAAGCTTGATAAGGAGAAGCAACAGTTCCCGAAAGATGAATAAAGGGTCAGCAGACATTTGTGTCAAATACAAATGTAGATACATACACATACCACACCCATATGTACAAATTCCAGAACTGCTTCAGAAACTGGGGAGGATGAAAGGATAAATGTGTTCGAAGCAAAAGACTATGATGAGAAGTGTTAGTGGCAAGGTGTGTCTCACTGTAATATTTTTTTCTCTAAAAATACACAATATTTTTCAATTATACCTTGTACATATGTATGTATATATCTCTACAGATATACTTATTTATATGTTTGTGTATATATACATATATTTATGCATATATTTACATGCATATATTTATGTATACACACCCACAAATACATATTCATGTATACACACATAAGAATACATATCTATGCCCGTGCATATTGTCTTGGTTAATATTCTCTGATTGCTGAGACAAAATAGCCAATGCCCCAAATTAAGGAAAGAGAGGATTATTTAGCTCACAGTTTGTGCAGGTTCCAGTCTATAATCAGCTGGTTCCTAGACAGGCTGGCACAGCACAGGGGCAGCACTTCAGGGCCATGGGAGACAGCAAAGCAAGAAGAGCAAAGAGGGAGGGGCAAACGAGCAGGCCTTTCCCTCCCTTATATGGCGTGCAGGCTGCCCGCCCCAGGCAGGTGCAGCACTCACACCCGTAACCCCAGCACTGGACCACGAATCAGTCACAAGCTCTGGAAGCCCACCCCATGACTGCATGCGGCTTTGGGGGACATCTAGACACAAGCCATAACAGTATGTATGTAGATATACATACAGATATCACACATACACTATGGGTATATGTCTGTATCTATGTGTATTATCAGGTTTTGTGCATGGCAGGAGCAAGGCTTATGGTAGATGAGATGTCCTGGGATTGAGGATCACCACATGCCTCTCTGGCAGACACTGGATTAGGCAATTTACCCTTAACTCAGAAGTTGTCGGTAATAATGGGGGGCTGAAGTTAATACATACTGAGCACCTACTATGTCGCTGGTCATACTTACAACCTTTCTCCCATGATTACAATAACTTGATTTAAAAGTTTAGTCCTTCCCTATTTTGAGAACTTTGCCTCTCAAAAAAAAATTTCCAAAAAGGTGGTTATCATTTCAAATCCCGAGGACCTGTCAGGGATGTCCCAAATAGTCGTATCTGTCTGCTTCACCCACCAAGGACATTTATAATTCTGACAAGAAGTCTCTGTCTTTCAGAACATCCCTGCAGGAGGTTGTCAACTTTAAAAATGGTGCCCTAAACAGAAGAGGTGAAAGTAGTTAATGTGCTTGTTTTTGTGGACTACAGTTTATAAAAAACTCTGGACTCCTCCTCCAAAACGTTTGACAACTGGTGTGACAAGTCGTTCCTATGAGCTTCTATTATTATGGGAAACATTTCTCTTCCTTAGCAACTGCTTTAATGAATGCTCCCTGGATTGATGATCTCTCCCCGGCAATCCTTTTTCATTTATGTAATTCAATTAAATGACATACGGTAAGTATCAATATTCATGCTTAATACATAAAGATTTTCCATTGATGAGAGCGAATCTCGAAACCTGTGTAGTTAGCATCATTTTCCCAGATTTAAAATTTTGGTTTTATATAAGCTGATTCTCCAGTAACATATAATGCAATTTGCTATGTCATAAATGTTGGCAATTTATAATTTCTGACTATGTTGATCCAGCAGATGTTAATAACACTTGTGTTTCTGAACTTTTCCTGAATGACCCCATGGTGGTAAGTCACATACATCCATTTTTCAGGCATTGATCCATACTGCTTTGTTCAAAGCTGGGACAGAGATGGTACTCAAATTATCTTTTTACCTGGAAGGAACCAAGAAAAGATTAGTTATTTTCCTTAAGAATTTTGGAAAAAATTCCTTCTGTTTTCCTTGTGAACATATAATTTTAAAATGTGTCATTTTTACCTAGTGAAGCTTTTATTAATATAAATTATTAAATTACCACCATAAGAAGTATGAGAACCATAAAATGGTAATATTTAGAAATACAATTTCACGGGCATGTCCAGCCCACTGCCCACAAGCTATGTATGGCTCCACAAGATCACGAACTTTTTAAACTATTTGGTGACTTTTAGTGATATTTTCCTGACTCATCAGACACAGTCAGTGGAATTCAGGTCTATGTATATTAGATGTTACACATGCTTGTGCAGTTTTACAAGTAAGACATAAGGCTTCCTGGTAACAGCTATTTTAATTGACCTACATGAGTGTGTCTGAGAAGGTAGATGGTTATTAGACACACATGTAGTTTTCTTACTATGTTATTAAACTTGGGCTTGTTGAATTATTTCATAAAATAATACAACAAGTTAAAACATAAAAAGGAAGTTTTGTTCCATATATGCATTCACTATAGAATACATATTATACGTGGATTCAAGACAGTTCCTCTTTACTCCACGTAGCTCAGGCAAGCCAAAGGTTTGGACAGCCATGTTTTACACTCTGTCTTCTTTTTGAGACACTTAGCCTAAGATTTCTGGATCCTACACTTAGGAATAAACCAAAACCTGGAAAGCCATAGGACCTATCACATCCTACCTTTTGACAGATGAGTGCCTGACACACTTGTAGTTTTAAGCTGCATTTACGTTACAAAGCCACAACTTCTGTTTTGACAGCTTGGTTTTGTAGCAGTTCACATCAGTTGTCATTCAGATTTCATTGTTGACCTGGCACCCTGTGACAATATTTAGTTTTGCCAAGTTTGGCTTGTTAAAATAGAAACTCTATCAAAACTCCATAACAAAAATGACAGCCTGGCTTTAAAAATAATTCCAATTTGTAACATTCTTCCTTATGTAGGGTTGTATAATAAACCATTATTTTTTAAAAATATGAAGACAATAACAAATAGGGTAAATTTTATTTCAGACATAGGATCGACCAGATGCATTATACATATATTTTTTTCAAAATAACAGTTTCTTGTGGATATTCAATGGCTAGTTGATTTAAGCACCTGGATTTGTACACATTTAGAATACTGGACACATGTAATTTATTTCAGTTCTCTTTTGCTTACTTTTCTCTCATTGCTGGGACAAAATATCCAATGCCCAAAATAAAGGAAGGAAAGATTTATTTAGCTTACAGTTTGTGGAGGCTTCAGTCCATACTTGGCTGGTTCTGAGGCACAGGGGCACATGGCAGAGGGCAACAGTTCATGGCAGCGGTACACAGCAAAGCAACAAGCACAAGAAGGGAGGAATGGCAGTAGGAATGGCAGCTGGCAGCCTCTTTCTCTCCCTTACATACACAAACTATCCACCCTAGGGTATAGCTCTCACATCCATAATCCCAGCAAACTATCCACCCTATGGCAGGTATAGCTCTCACAACCATAATTCCAGCACTGGATCATGGATCAGTCATAAACTCTAAAAGCCACCCAATAACCACATGAGGATTTGGGGGAACATGCAGACACAAACCATGACAAATTCCATGCATCTAGCCTTGTTGCAATTCTACACCAAAAGTCTTTACTTCACAACTTAAAAACATACAACTGGGGAGTGTTCCATAGTCGCAGAGTTGTTTTAAGGAAATGTAAATTTAATTTCGTACAGAAGTTGCTATTTGGTGACCCATCCATAAACTCCTCAGCCTATAAACTACAGGAAAAGATTTATTCTTTAGCATTTGAATTTGCTGCGACTACTATGGTTAATTGGCTTCCCTTACAGGGACTAAAAATGATATAAATTCTGGAATCATAATGACTCATTATCTATAATTCATTCATATATAGCAGCAAAAACAACGAAATCTTTCTCTGACCAAACTACAAGGCAAAATGATGCCTGAGGACAAAACCTGCATCCTCACTGAGGGCAGAGTGGGATCTCTTCCCTATGTAGTATGCGCCTGTATGATTATTCAGTCAAATGCATGAGTGTTGTGTAGATAGGGTATTTTGGTTTCCTCTAGGTAGTTTTTTCCTATTCACAGTATAGATAAAAATAAGTTTTTATTTTGACCAGCCATTGCTGTTTTTCACCAGAGACTGAAAAGTGAAAATTAATTCAAAGAATATTTACGAAATTTACTCCTTCAGGATGTAGCCACTAAAAAACAAACTGCTGATGTGCCAAAACCATGGGCTGCATTAAACATTCTGAGTGAAGTAATCTACAATTGATGTGAGAGAAGCTAGTCATCTGCAGAAACAACTAGTTCAATTATTGTAGGATGATACTTTTCCTTTAGTGTTTAGATTGACACATTTATCTTATTAGCCTCTAAAAAGTAAATATCATGTTTATTAAAGCAAAACATTAAAAATATTGTTAATGGTTCTTAAAAATAATTTTGTAACTATGTCTCTATAGCAACATAACTTTAATATAAAGAAGGAAGCAAATGTACTTTATGTATTTTAATAGACAAGATTGGTAAAACAATTAGACTAAAAGTTTAAAGTGAAGAATCAAAAATATCATTGTAGAATTCTATTCATTACATATAATATTATACTGCTGTGTAGAATATATATATTCTATTACGATCCTATTTTTATAACTGGGTTTTTAAGCATAAAGTTTTCTCTGGATCATTGAACTAATCTAATGTTTTTCTTTCCAAAGTGGGATATACATTTCCCTAACAATGAACCTACAGGTTTGCATACAGTGCAATCCCACAATATTATCTCTGGTGCTGTCTTTGAAATTACACAGTTTGAGTCCAAATCTTGATTGTGTCACATGACTTTGGATAATTTTATGAAAACTTTTTTATTAGTATACTGTTTTTGTGATACAAAACAACTGCAATCATTTTGGTGAATTGTTATATACATATCAAATCTATATATCCTTCCTCCCACCCTTCTTTCTCCTCTCTTCTGGAATTCTTTTCCTATCTCCACAAAGTCTATTTCCTTGAGCTTCCTTAATTATACAATAGGAATCATGATACCACATTCCCATGTTAGTTTTTCCATCATTTAAACAAACTACTGGATATCATCATCTTACAAAGTGGTAAAGCTTATGTTGACTTCCAGTTTTAGAGATTTCAGTCAATAGTTGGGCAAACTCTTTGTTTTTGGTGAAGCAGCATATTGTGGTGGGGAAGCTATGGTGGAGATAGTTGCTCACCTTTTGGTGGCCTGGAAGCAAAGACAGAGAGGAAAAGGGTGGGGTCCCAACCTTTCATGCAAGAGCACCCCCCAATGATCTTTCTCCCAGTAGACCTCATTTCTTAAAGTTTCCATGACCTCTCAATAGTGACATAAGCTTTTGACCCACCCTTTAATAAATGCATGAACTTTTGAGGCCACTTGGTTAAACCATAGCAAAAACCACAATGCATTTGGAAGAGTTTAATTATTAATACACTAAAGAGTTTGGAACCATTCAGAAAGATTTTACATGTGCAATGACTATTATTACCTTAGAGAAATGTTTAACATTATCTTCATAGAATAGAGAATGAACAAAAGTTTTAATTTATATGTAATGTTTAAAATAGTTTATAACAATGCTTTTGGCAATATTTGGTCCGTATTTTATGATAGTTTTGCACAGTTACTACATAATTTGACATTGTAGAATGCAATATGTAGAATGCAATATTGTAGGACACAATATTTCTGTCTATGATTTTTTGGACTTCTAAGAATAAAAAACCCTACAGAAATTCATCTTTTGTTTAATAGAAATACTAGCAGAAATGGAAAAGTTCCTGTGTTAAAATACAATTATGACTCATCTAAAAAGTATATAGGTCCCACTGGTCACAGAATAATTTGTAAGTGTCAGGTTCATAAATCAGATAAAATTCTTTGATTTTATAAATGAGGGAATAGAATCAGGGAGATTAAATCAGATTATCCAGAGTTATCCCACTGGTTAGTAAGAGACAGTATGTCATGGTTTATAAGGAACATTTTTATCGCTAACTGGATAATCATCAGCAAATTATTCAACCTTTCCGAGGTTGCCTGTCTTCATTAGGATAATGAGTGAAACCTACTAATGTCATTCTTGGAAAAATGATAATAATATACTCTATGGCTATATTATAATAATTATCATACCATACCCAATGAGTGATAGACAGACCAGCTTTAATACTGCCTCAGATCTTCTTAAACGATGGAGAGGAAAAGAGTGAGTTTTGCCAAATAGAAAAGTCACATTTAGCCTTATGGAAAATGGATAGTACAAGATTCAGCAGAGAACTAAGGCTAGAGAGAGTTGCTGGGGCAGTTCGGAGAGCCCCAAGAATCAAGATCCTTTTGTACGCTATCAACAGATACTTACCAAGTCCTTACCACTAGGTAGCAGGCACTGCTGTAGGTGCCATTAGAGCACTGAAGAGAGCAAAAGTCCTGCCCTATGGAGCTGCTTTCTAAGGACAAAGAGACAGTTGACAACCAAATAAACAAGAAAATTAAGCAGTGTGTTAAATTGTGCTAAGTGCTCCTGGGAAAACAAGGCAGAAGAAAGTGACAAGTAGCGACTGTTTACGGGGAGGAAAAAGTGATGGATTTTAAACCAGATGATCTTGGAACAGAAGGCTCCTGGAGCAAAACACTGCAGGAGTCACTGTTCCCTGGTGCACGGTAAAGTTCTAAGGGAAACAAAGCTTTTGTAAATAAGGAAGGCAAGAGGGATTGAGGGAGGATATGGAAACGGAAAAAAGGAATTGAGATAAGACGTGTACAGGTATAAAGTCCCTATGATGAAAAGTGATCATTAGGTATATTTAAAATGTACCAAAAACGTAATTAAAAAATAATAAATAAAAGGACTCTAATCTGCCTCACCATCAAAAAAGAAATGTAACAATCTCTGGATTCTGATATATCCATAACTTTATCTATAATTCTGTTTATAACAACTTTATTTTATGAGCAAGAAAAATAAAATAATGTATAACTTCAACTGCAGAGTTTGTTAAATATAATATATATGGAAAAATCAAACTGTCTGCATTATGTTTTGGAAAAAATTTGATGACATTGATATGTGCTTCATTCATGGTTTCAAAAACATAGATGCCATATGTTCCCAGTTTCTTAAGTATATTCTCCTCAGATCACAAAAGAGTTCAATAGTTAACAGTATTTATATTATGGAGCCATAATATAGATTTTTTAATGTTTAAGAAAACTTTTCTTATTTTGTCAAATTTTCTACTAAAAGAAGTTTTGCTTTGAGATCAATAATATTACTAAAACTAAAATTATCAAACTAAGAATCTAGGATTCTTACAAATACCTTCTATAAGACATAGAAAGGATGTTTATCTAATCCAAAGATGACAGATAATCTAATCTAAAAAGAATAGTTAAGCTGATATTATAAAGAACCAAAATTAGAAACCAGTTGGAAAAATCAAAACAAACGCCAAAACATTAAAGGTAAAGTTTATTTATAAAGAAAAGAAATCTGAATTATCCATCTGGTTCTTTAATGAATCAGTGAAAGAGGCACACAGGGAAGAGTCCACCCTGACAGGAACTCCTGCAAAGACCCCAAGAGTATTGATGACAAACTCAAGATTTAACATGAGCTCAGAGCATGGCACAGTTGCTTAGGAGGGACTGAATTTTCACATCCACTGAAACGCTGCACCCACTGTCGTCTATATTGCACAAATGACATTTTCCCTCATACTGAGTTGACGTTGTCACAGTATAGCTTGCCCTTTTCCTCTAGCACTGTCACGCCTGCGGCTTATTGATTCATGTACTTGCTTGCTTAACTCCTGTCTTTCCTTCTCTCCGCTGGTGTGTAAGTTTCCTGTAGTCGGGAATGTACCTGTAGTATCTACTGCCTTATCTCCCACGTCCTAACTCATAGGCATTCAAAATGCTGTAGTTTGTTATTTGGAGTTCCCCTTTATCCAGTAACTTCATTTGTGCATCCTACTTATTGACACTTTGCTGTTTTCACACGTAAAATGTCTATGTGACTAAATCCTTCGGAGATAGGTATTGACTCCCATATTATCCTCATTACAATCATGTGAGAGAGGTGGGTGAGAGCTTTGAGGTACAGGGAGATTTAAAAACGTGTCCAAACTTGTGACAGGCAGCAGCTAAGACTGTGAACCCAGGGATAATATTATCTCCTGTTCCTCCAAAATAAAACATTTAAAAACTAGGACCCACCTCTATGAGGTTGAACAGAAAAAGAAGTCTAAGGAATATCGTTTATGTTAAATACTTGAAAGAAATGGACCAAAAAGGTGCCATGATCACTTGACTTTGAATTTAGAAGAGCTTTCATGTAAAATAGGAATTACTAAATGTAATGAGTAAAATTAACACAGTTTTCTCTCTAGTATGCTATTGCATTCTTTTCTTATATGCTTTATTTTTACATTTACTTTGTTTTGAAAAGACAGATATTAATTTTATTATTTTGTTTAATTTAAAATTTTTATTTTACAGAGAATAAAAATTTTAAAAACATTAAAAACAATACAGAATTTCAAAACAAGATGATAGGAAATCAACAATGGTCATTGTATTGCATATTGTTATCTTCAAAGTAGTTGTTCAGATGACCAGATATAAGCATGCACAGGTCAATCCCAGTTTATGCCCTTTGTTGTAACAAGATGGTTGGTAGCACCTTCTTTCCCTCACCAAAACAATGTTCTGATTTGGATAATCAGTTACTAGACAGTTTTTGAGCATGGCTTAAAAGAAGATTTTATATTATTAAAACATTTGATCTTTACAAAGTTCCTGTTTAGTCGTTAGTAATACAGTAGTCCCCACTCTCGTGAAAAAATAATGTGTGTTCCAAAATACTTTCCCAGTTAGTGGCAGGGCTTTAATTTGTAACTTAATTTAAATGCTACATGCTTCTCAGTCTATTCTACAGGGTAACACGACTTATTCATTGCCATAGAGTACAGAGCTAAGAAAAATGGATAGAATTCCTAAGAGAAAGATTCACCCTTGCAGTAGGTACCATATGTAATGTGCTTATACATATAAAAACTGTTTTAATGAGGGAGATTTCTATTAATTCAAAATCTCCTCAATACTAGAAACTTCTCATGCACAGGACTGAATAGATATGGGTAGGATTTTACAGAGGAACCATTGATATGAGCAGGGACATGGACCACCAGCTCTGAGCCCCTCAGAAAGTAGAATATATATTGCTGGTGATAAATGAAGCATTACTGGGCTATGATTTTCAGTAGTACATGGGCCCGTCATTCAAAATTTCTGACCGACCTAATGAAACTTTTATGTTCCCTTTTCAATTACAATTTCAATCCCTACATTACTGCCATGGGGAAAGCCTCAGACTGGTGTTACCATGTACAGTACTCAGACGGGCTAACCTACCTTTCAGCCAAGTGAGCAGTAAGTTCTGGGCCATCAGAAAGCAACACTATCAAGTTAACTGGGTCTGACACCATTGTTCTACTTTCATCACATTTATTCTAATTTGCACTTACCATTGATACTTGTGATATCAATATTTTTAAAAATAAATATAAGTAAATAAGTGAGTCAACTTAAAAAAAATTAAATAGTTTATATTAAAAGTTGCATTCGCCAGAAAAATAGTCACCCCAAAGATGTTCACATCTGAATGTTGATGGTAGTTCATTAGAGTAACAATAGGAAGCCAATGAAGACAGGTATGAAATAGACAAAACCATGAAAGTGATATTTAAATGAATGACTATGTTGGTTACTTTCTCTCATTGCTGGGACAGTATACCTGGTACCCAAAATTAAGGAAGGAAAGGTTTATTTAGCTCACAGTGTGTGGAAGTTTCAGTCTGTACTGGCCTGACTCCAAGGCAGAGTGGCACATGGCAGAGGGCAACAGTTCATAGTGTCTGAAGACAGAAAAAGTAGCAAGAGCAAAAGAGAGGAGCAACAGCAGGAAGAGCAAGCCTCTTTCCCTTCCTTACATTGTATGCAGGCTACCTGTTCCAGGGTAAGTGTAGCTCTCAGAGTCATAATCTCAGCATTGGACCATGGATCAATCATAAACTCTACAAGCCAACGCCATGACTGCATGAGGCTTTGGGAGGACATCCAGTCACAAGCCATAACAATGATGATTATGAAATAGTTATTCTAGTTGACTTCTAGTGTCCTTCCAATTCAGTGATGTTCTGATAATACTCTATCACCTATCAGGATTCTTTTCCTGCCAATAGCTAATTTAATGTTTCCTGTGCTTTCATAGATATTCCCAAAGCAAGAATTATTCATGGGGAATGTGACCTTGTTTGGAAAAGCAGTGTGTTTTACAGGGACGCAGTGTTGGAGATATATGTACAACAATACTATTCATAATGTCATCATTTTACATGGATTGCCTTATGGTAGAGTTATCCATTTATCCCTAACTGGTGAGTTTTATTACCTATATAACATAATATTTTTGTGTTATATGCACTTCTATAGTCTGGAGAGCCTCTATATCAGAACATATGTGCACTTTAATGGGCTGGAGATTCTCTGTGTCAGAAATTAATCTAGGGAATTTTCTACTTGATATGAAAAATGGAGTACACCAATAAAGCAGAGGTTAAACATGATGGTAAATGTAGGTCAATCTTGTATCATAGGAGAAAAGAATTAGATTTAACCACGTGTATTTGCTCCAAGTTATTTTGTTTTCCAATTTTGAAAACTCACAGCCAACAAATTCATCTTTTGATTGTATTATACATGACACCTCTGGTTTATGCAGCAATTAACCATTTTCCACTCATCATTTTCTTCTTTGACTTGATTGCACATGTTGTGATATATGAAAACATCTTCAGGAAAGAAGTCAGGGTAATCAAAGACAGGAAAATGCATGCACTTGACATTTTGTGATTACACAATACATATGTAATCTGTAGACCAATAAAACAGGACAATGAACACACCTCAGATTCATTAAACAGAAGCTTGTAATATAATAATGTAAGTCAAATGCTATTTGTCCAATTTGCCTCAAGCAACTAATGAGGCACATTGTAGTCAGCTAATATTATCTAAAAAATGGTATATTCTAGAACCAGAGGATTTTCTGCTTAAAAAAAATTTTCAGCTCTTTCAGATGAATACAGTTATCTTGAGCAGATGTACTATAATCCTAGTGCCACTGAAATAATATCTGACAGCAGATTTGAAGATGACAAGCTGTAATTTATTGTGGCTCTGAGGGAGTGAAACAACCAGAAGATCTCCAAAAATTCCTGTTACAAAATGGTCAGAGAGGTGTTAACCAGGCTGTGCTCAAGGAAATAGAGGTCTCTATTCACATGACACAGATTGTGAAAAGGGTGGAAATTGGATCTTTTCCCATTAAAAAGAACTTAAGATAATCAACTTGCATTTCAATTTGAAAAGAAAATGCCACACTTAAGAATAATTTGAGCTGGGGTCCATGTGAACATTGTTGGAAGGCCCAGAGACTGGCCCCTCCCTTCCCTACTGCTGGGGTCCAGGTAAACTGTTGAGGAAGATACAGAGACCACAGGAATATCAGGCACACAGTAGGGTCCCTAGCCTGTTTACACAGGATAGACAGGTGGCATGCAATTGTCAGAAGCATCAGTAGCAATACAAGTCAACAAGTGGTAAGCGGGTTGAACGAGCATTGCGCTTGGGAACAAAGACACATGGCACAGAAGCAGGTGAGTGGGGCTTCCCCTTTTCTTCCATTTTTTTCCTCCCTTTTTCTTTCCTCTTATCTTCTTTTTCTCTTTTCTAAATGCCTGTGGAGAACTCCAGTCACAGAAAACTAATCCCATTCCCCAAACCCAGAGACCAAGTTCAGATAAACCCTTGCTTACGCCTTCATTCTCTCTCTTCTTCTCTCTTCCCTCATTTCACAAAACTTGCACGATCATCCTTTGTCCTCCAGCCTTGTACTTCCTTTTCAGCTATCTTTACTTTATAAACTATCTTTCCTAAATTTTACCCCACAGGGTAAACTACTCTACCAAAGGAAAACACTTTGCATACAAACTCTGAATTTATGATCAGTTCTGTAATATAATTGTGTATTTTGCCCCTGTGTTGAAGATACAGAACTAATAGTTACCACAGCTTGTCAGTTTCCAAACTGTGTTTGATGCTATTGTTGTTGCAAAATATGCTACTTTAGCTAGGATGTCACATTTGTTTTAATCAGTTGTTCTCACTTCTGTAACAATATTGGGAAGTTCTGGGGTAATAACCTCACCACACCCCAGCACTAAGGCGAAAAATTAATTAGAAAGGTAATATCTTAGGACAGACACAAACCAAGAGCATCCTACACTCAGAAGCCAACCCTGAAGAACAAACCTTACATAGAGAGATCTTGATTCTAGTGATATAACTCCCAACTACAAAAAATTACAAGGAACAACACAGAAAACAAAATAAAAACTTTTGAAATTGAAAATTACACAGAAGCAGGGTGATCCGGGGAAGATGGCGACCAGGTGAGCAGCAAGGGAGCGAGCCTCCTTGATAAACACAACCAGCTTGAGACAGACTTGGCGAGCGTGAATGCCGGGACCTCGGCTGGGAAGTTTAAACTGGGCGTATTTCTCTGAGATGCCGGGGGAGATGTGGTAGGGCAGACCAGGCTGCCGGGGCGAGACGTGGGAAAGTCCCAGACGCTGGGAGCCAGGGACGATCCCCGCGGGGAAGAAGCTGGGATCGGTCCAAGCGCAGTG
>PVLD010025138.1:0-24212 GCA_004027595.1 Dinomys branickii | reverse complement strand
CCAGTGCAAATTCCCTACTATGTTATCTATAATTTGGTATTTCCTTTAATGTTTTTGTGTTAACTAATGTGAAGATAACTATGTAATACAACATCCAGTTCTAATTCCCTACTATATTCTGTATAACTTTGTATTTTCTGTATTGTTTATGGCTTTTCTGGTTCATATGTCTCCATTCTTTTGTCTTTAAAATAAAATTAAAAAAAAAAACTGAATTACAGACAAGGTGACAGGGAGTTAACAATGGTTGTTTTATCACATATTGATAACTTCGAAGTATGTACTCAGGCAAACAAATATAGATATGCAAGACTGATCAAACAACTAATCATTAACTGTTCCTTACAATAAAGCGACATAATTTAGTAGTACAACTATGTTAGCTATCCTGCACATACATACATACATACATACATACATACATAATTTTCCCCTTCTTCCTTTTCTCCCTCCCCCCATCCCAGCTGCTCCCTACTTTCGAGCAGTTTCCTTTCATTTCACACTGTTTATTATACCTCCTAATTTATATTCACACTTTCAGGTTCCTACACCAGTGATACAATACAGTGCTTACACATGCACCTCTGATTTATTTCACTTATGAGTGTGGTCTCTAGTTGCAACCATTCCTTTTGTTTCAAATACCTTCATTATAAGCTTTTCTTTGTACCCAGTGAGCCAGTATTAGAAATGTACTTCTTTGAATGAAGATGTCATTTTCTGATTAGTCAACCAACAAAGATATATTCATGTAAATATAAATTCTTAGGTATTAATCATGGGGATATTTATCTTGGTATATATTAATATGATAATATAATATAGCAATATATTTTTGTAATCATATAATTGTATATTAATTATATGATTAATATATTGTATTATACATATTTTGATATATAGCACTATATTATCTATATTGCCTTTCCTTAGGGAGAGTTTGTTTTTCTGACATTTATTAATAGATATGGATATAGATAGATATATAGACATAGCCATAGACATAGATACCAATATAAGTATAGGTATAAGTATAGGCAAAGGTGTATATATATGGCTAAGTTTTGGTGAATGCAAGAAAAACAATACACAGTGCGAGACCACCCGAAAGTGATCCCTGGATGTCTTGGAGTTGTGGGACAGAGATTTCCAGCTGAGATGTGCTAAGAAATATGACTGGATACAAGAGAGAGACAGAAATCAACACCAGTATATACTGCCCAAGTCCATTGAACATAAGCAATTCAAGAACAGATGACACTAATCAGCAGTGATTACAGTGACGTAGTGATTTTCCAAGAGTAGGAAGACTGACTTGAGACAGAGCATGAGAAAACGTTCAAGGCTGACGCAAATGTTCTGTATTTGATCTGAATAGCAGACGTGTGCATCCATACAAAGGAAAAGTGTGATCGGCAAATCTACCTTAGATAGGTGGGTTCTCTGCTTCTCATTAGGGATAAGTCAGTGGAAGATATATGTTTTAAAGAATGACTAGAAATATATATATCTGAGTGTAACACAAGGGAAAGAATAAGTAGAATATGATACTGTTCTAGTTATTAAAAATCCCATAAATTGACAATGTTATTACGTCTGAGGAAGATATCAGGTTTGGTAGGAACATGTCAAGAGTATTTTCATATTTTCATGCAATGTGATATGTGGATGTACCAGTTTCCAAAAGGAACACAATCACTATGGATCACATATCCTAATTTTTAATTTATTAATCTGGAAGTATATATTAATTTATAAATAAACACATTTTAAAAATAAAATTACTTTCTATGTTCATTAAGAACTGATCCAAGAATTATGTTTTTTTTTTTTTAAGTAAGACTAGGGCTGTGAGTGTATCTCAGCAGTAGAGCAATTAGCACACATGACACCCTAGGCTTCATTCTCTGCACCAAAAAGGAAAAAAATCAAACTACACACTTTACATAATAAGCAGATAAGATTCCCACATAGTCACGTACATATAAACTAACTAACCAGCAGCATAGTGGTCCTAGAAATATTTAGCCCAATTTACACCTTGATTGTTGATTGACTTGGCATTTTTATATACATTTAATAAACGAAGCAGTTAAGTTCCACACAGCTGAGAGTATTCAAATACAAAACTTTCTTGTTTTCTTGGGCAATTTTTACTGTTTAAACCGTTTGGAACTTAGGCATTTGCCGTTGATTTCAGTTATAACTGGATTCATTTCATCAAGAATTTTACTTGTCAACCTTTTAAAGAAGTTTAAATTGGGAAAATTCACAAAGATAGGTAGGTCAAAAATAACTGATGTGGATATTCTTGCCAATCTGACAGTTCCTTCTCTGCATTTCAATAAACACCAACTTTTGCTAACTCTCAGATGATACTTTTCCTTATACATATGAACTTTCACAATAAAAGCGTTAGTTTATATTTATTTACTTATTTACTTATTTTTGAGACAGGGTCTCCCTATGTAGTTCAGGCTGGCCTTTAACTCACTATGTAGCCCAGGCTGGCCTTGTTGAGGTGATCCTCCTGCCTGAGCCTCCTGAGGCTGAGAGGACAGATGTGTGCCATCACACCTGGATGAAAGCATTAGTTTTTGAAGAAGCTCAAATGAAAAGTTTCCTCTTGGCCACTAGTTAGGTTTCCTAACGAGGAATTATTCTAGAAGCATCACCTTTCCACTTCATATTTTTACATTAAAAAATTGTAATTTAGGGGAAAATAAAGGAAGGGAATGGTATTCAGCAATAAGACATCTCAACTTAAAAGGTTCTGAAATTAGAAGAATTATGGTAAATGTTTTACAAGACAGACGGCTGATTTTTCTTCCTGCACAAATAAATTTCTTTGTGCTTTCTTAATGAAATGAATGAAACTTAGCAGCCGTTTCCAGTTTTAAGATTGCTATTTATCTCCCCAGGAAAGGTTTATAGTGGGGGCACGCCTGCCCCCCATCTTCCCATTGGCTGCAAATCCAAGAATGGAAAGAACTGTCTTCGCAAGTTTTTTTATCTCTCTCTGTCTCTTCAGCGGTAAGTCACTGTGGAATAACGCCAAAGGAGGGATGATTTCTTGAGCAATTGCAGAGTTGCTGTATGACCGAGTGAAGGTGGATTTAAATAAGGTAACTTGTGCCACTGTTGATGCCACCTTGTTCTCAACCCTCTCTCTCCTGACTCTTAAGAGTTTCCGCCCTGTAAACTCCAGGCACTTATACCAAGACCGGAACAAGCACTCAAGTAATAATCAATGCTAGGAGTTAGCACTGACCGAGCACTTACTGGATTTCAGCGTCCATTCCAAACATTTCACTCTTACGCATTCACTTATTTAATCCTCATGACAGCCTGGTACGTTAGGTAGGTTTTTTCCCCCTCACTTCCTAGAGGAGGAAACTAAGTTGGCAGATAGTGTATTACACGTTATTACTCCTAAGCTAGAACTCACACACCAAACTAGGTTGGAAGAAGTTACAAATGGGGCAAAAGAAGTAAATTAAATTGGAACAAGGATGCAGAGATGCAGCCTCCTCAGCACTTTCCCCCTTGGAAGCGCTCTCTCAGCGCCTTCAACAGTCCTTCCTTTACAAAAAGAGCCACACAAGGAGACGACAGAGGGTTTTCAGTTCCTTTAGAGGAATTGAAAGAACATTTAACTGCCTCAAACTAGATGCCACTCATCAGCACGTTTCAAACACTATCATAGGATGTTTTTTCTCCCTCTCAGGACAGAGCTGCTCTGTCTGGACCAAAGTTAACAAAGCGGAATCTCTTAAAGTTAGAGGATTGCAGAGGGAGTGGAGAAGGTGGCTGTGACAGCAGTGTGTCAGAGATTTAACTTACATAGGCATCGCTGGGGGATTTAATGAGAAGGAAGAGTCAGACCCAGGAGGTCTCACATGAAGCCTGCGGTTCCGTGATTGCACGAAGCTCCCTGTGTGGATGAAGCTGATGGTGTGGAGACCACAGATCAGGAGGAAGAATCTACAAGGCATCTTAAAAGAAAAAAAATTCAAAACTTCATACCGGGAGACTGTTGGTTCCAAATATTGAGGTCAACAACTCGTATGCCTAAAATGTTTGGCCAGACACGATAAACTAGACAAACCGGGTAGCTATAACCCAGTGGGAGAAGCTTGCCAGCCACAGGCATTTGCCACCATGCACAAAGCAGAGCCTGCCACTGCCAAAGCTCCTGATTCTTCATGGAAAAGCTGGAAACATGAATTGTATGAGAAATTCCCCAATTTTAAAATATTGACAGATAATATAATTTTTGAAAACTACATGCAAGAACACACCAAGTCTGGCCCACAAACCCACAGTTAAGACCTCTGTTTCTCACACTCCTATTACTAAATACAGTGCCCAGCAGTTGTGATCATTCCTTGTAGAGATGGCAGCAAGCCGCAAACTGCATAGCTTGGGTCTCTGCTGCACTGTAATTCCTTGTATTTCTCACTCACAAAAAAATAGGAGCCAATGCATAGGTTAAAACCCAAAGAAAACATTTGCAATGTTTTGGATAGCATGAAAAATGATTCAGGGGATAACATTAATTTTGCTGAACACAAAGGAAAATGTGAAGGCAAAAAAAAAAATTCAGCATAAAGGGAAATTTTGTTGTTGATACTTCGCAGGACTGCCCATACAGTAGAGGATACTTAATTTAAAAGATTACCACCATCCTGATTTATAACATGAGTTTAAATATCTCTATCTAAGCTGGGCCTGGTGATACATGCCTGTAATCCCAACACTGGGGAGGCTGAGGCAGGAGGATCATTGTGAGTTTGAGGCCAGCCTGGGCTACACAAAGTGAGCTTGAGGCCAGCCTGAACTGCATAGTGAGACCCTGTCTCAAAAAGACATATATAGACATATATATAATATATACACACACACACACACGACTGTATACAGCATAGATAATTGTGTACAAGATGTTTGTCCACTAATAAAGTCACACATAGAATAACACACTTCAGAATTAGTCATATAAGAAAAATATTCATTTTACATAGTAGTACAATGCTACCTTAAAGCATTATATTCTTAGTTGTTGAATTGGAATATATCAGGTAGTAGATACGTTGATAAAAATCAGTAAGTTTTTAGATGAAAATAGAAAGGGAAATGGAAATGAGATCTTACAGCACAGCTGCGGGTGTTCTGGCAACTGAAGAAGTTTCACCCGAAATATTTGCAAGTTCAGGTAGCACCTTCACCTGTAGCACAGGAGGCCAGGATGGGGCTATTGGAAGGAAGAAGGCTGTGGGTGCTGAGCATGGGACAAGAAGGTGGGACTTCTGAGAGCAAGAGCAGGGCTCAGACGGGTCTCACCCAGAAGCAGTGCAGGACCTGCAGGCAGGTACAGGGTGACCTGGCCCCATGTGTGCTCTCCACCTTTGGGCCCCTGAGCACAGATCTGAGTACTGGCTAGGTCTCAAAGGGAAGCTGGTGCAATTGTGGGATCATAAATGCAGAAGCAAAACTTCCTCAGGCCTGTCCTGAAAAACAGCATATTTCATAATCTCATAGGCAGCTGACCCAGTCCAGGAAAAACCAAAGCCTCCAGCAGGAAGAGGTGAAGGAAGACCTGGAGTCCACAAAAGCAGCTGGGAACATAGTGTGCTTGCCAAGAGCAAGGGCATGGACTTCAGCAGAATTTTTTTTTTTTTTTGGTCTCTGCCATTCATGCAAGTTTAATACTAAGACTGCAGCTTTCCTTAATTGAAAGGTGGGCAAATATAACAACCAGCTGGAAGGGATATTTTGGGAACCACTGACATGTTAATTGCCCAGTACAAGCTCCTTTCCTAAAAACATTTTTGTTGACTGAACATTGGTTAGGGATTGAAAATCTGTCACACTCAGTGGGAAAACAAACAGGAATGTTCTTAAGTGGCTTTCGATGGGGTTGAACCTAAGAACAGTCAACAGATTAATAAGACTCATCAGCCAAACTGTTTTCTAGTAAGTTACCTCTTCTAAAAAACAAGTTACCTCTTCTAACCCCTAATTTAGCAGAGGGGGATATAAAATACTGGTACTCTTCTTTCAGAGTACCAGTTATTAACACTATTAAATTACAGGTTACTAACATGGTGGTAATCATTATACGTTGAAAGATGGGAACAGTGAACAGTAGGTTACATTTTTTTCTCAACTACAGAAGAGTCTTTTAACAATCTGAGCTATTTTTGATGGTGATGAGCTCCTCATCACTGGCTAGGGCTCCCTGTAGGAATTACTATAAAACAGAGTTCCCCCACCTCTGGGCCACAGAATAGTAATGCTCTGTGGCCTGTTAGGACCCAGGCCACACAGCAGGAGGTGAGTGTTCCGACAGTGGGCAAAGCTTCATCTGTAGTCGAATGTTCTCCCCCACTGTTCATGTTATCACCTGAGCTCTGCCTCCCATCAGATGAGCTGTGGTGCTAGATCCACAGAGGAGTGTAAAACCCTATCAGGAACTTTGCATTTGAGGGACCTAGGCTGTGTGCTCTTCATGAGACTCTAACACCTGATATTCTGAGGTGGAGCTGAGGAGGTGATGCTAGCTCTGGGAAGGAGCTACAAACACAGATCAACTTTAGTAGAGAGGTTTGACTACACAAGGACCAAAATACATCAGTGGATTTCAGACTACTATCAAAACCCTATCAGTGAGTGGGAAGTGATAATTAGGCTGCATCTGCTGGCAGGTTTTATGGTGGTCGGAGAGTCGGCGGACTTCTGTTGTGCAACCGCACCTGGTGCAGGCTCTAGGCCGGAAGCTCATCCTTATTTAAGCCACATGTGTAGCCTACTCATTATTTTATTTGCCACTTCTGGGTCTGTTTCCTCCACACTGTGCTCTTGTCTCAATCACAGTTTTGGTAACACCAGAAGCAAACCTTAGGCAAAATGAGTAAAAATGTAAACTGGAGAGCTTCTTTGAAAAGGGTAATGAGCCAATAATGAGATTAACAGAAGACTCTAAGGCTGTTCGAAAAAGAAGAAAGCTGCAGCAAAGAGTATATCAAGAGTTCTATTTAAATTATGGCTTTGCTGCAACAACTGATGTACATTCTTCAAGCCCACATTATGTAATATGTCATAACCAGCTATCCAATGAATCATGAAACCTTCAAAGCTGCTTCACTACATGGAGACCAAAAACTGTACATTAGAAGACAAGCCTTTAGGGTTTTTTTTTTTTAGAAAAAGAAAGTGAACATAAAGAACAGAAGCAATTACTGAAGGACACCACTTCATTAAATGTGTTTGCAATGGAAGCATCATTCTCAGTGGCTAATCATATCGCTACAGCTAAGAGGCCCTTTGCTACTGGTGAAGAGTTGATCTTCATTTGTCGTGAACTTTTAGGAGAGGTTATGGTTTTTAAAAAATCAGATGTGTTCCTCTTTTGGTTAGCATCATAAATAGTCAAATTGATGAAACAGCAGATGATACTAAGACACAGTTGTCGGAGAGAATTAATGAGTCACTGTGCAATCCAGGTTGACAAGTCTACTGATGTTGACAACAAGAAAATAATGCTTCTTTTGTGTGATTTTTAGGAGGATGTACATGAATATATATTACATGCACTTCTGTTGAGAACTAACACCACAGCTACAGAACTATTCAAGTCTTTGATTATATATCAGGAAAACTGAACTGGTCATTTTGTGCTGGTATGTGCATACAGTGGTCATCATGTCTGGATGGCTTTCTGGTTTGACTATTCAGGTCAAAGAGGTTGCTTTTGAATGTGAGTCTACACATTGTGTAATCCACAAAGAAATGTTGGTTAGCCAAAAAATGTCACTTGGACTAGACAACGTTTTGCAGGATGTGATTAAATACAATTAAAGTAAGTAAAGTACATACCTTTAACTCATGTCTGTTCATGCAGCTTTGTCATGGTCAGCTATCTCTGCTTTCTAAAGAGTTTGAGCTTTACTTCCCAACAACAAAAGACCACCAAATGGGGAAGGAATGGATCTGTGATCTATTTGTGAATAAGCCAGGCAAGCCAACTCTGTCCATGCCAGAAGAGGATGAACTGTATCAGAATAGTACGCTTGAGACAACTCCAAATTCTTGTATGCTCTAGGTTAAAGTCAAGGAAGAATATCAGGTTTCCACAACAACGGTGAAAAGCCTGCTTCCATTTCCAACAGTCTACCTTTGTGAAGCAGTTTTTGGCAGTGACAGCAACCAAAATGAGATCACAGTGTAGACTGGACAACAGCAACACCCTTTGGGTGTCACTGTTGCCCATCACCACTAGATAGGACCATCTAGTTATAGGGAAACAAGTGCAGGGCTCCCACTGATTTGGTATTTAGTGAGGGGTATAATTATTTCATTATACATCTCAGGGTAATAATAATAATAGAAATAAAGTGCACAATAAGTGCCATAATGCTCTTGATATCACAAAACCATCCCCCCACCACCACATTCATGAAAATGTTGTCTTCTATAAAGCTAGTCCTTGCTGCCAATGGATTGGTAACTGCTGCCATAAAGGACTCCTAGATTGGTAGGCCCAGTGGCTGTTCAACACTGGTTTATGTATCCATGGCCAAATCACCTCCCCTCTGCTATGTCTATCTAACTACAATACAAATTCCCAGGTCCCTGCAGACTAACACAGGTCCACGGTGGCTCTAGGACTCCATGGATTTTATTTTAACCACTCAAGTCAGATACATATGGACATTTGGAAACCAATCTTCTAGATAAAGTCTTTCCAGCCTTACTTATGCTGGCGGAGTTCAAGAATTTATGGGCTAAATCTATATGATCAAAATTAATAATATTTTTGAGCCACTGAATTTAAGTATTAAAGGTAACAAATATATATTATCAATCAAGTAATAAATATTCATGAAAAACTATTTTGGAGAATATGCTACCTTAGATATTAAAGTCCTAACAATGGATATATGGCTGACATTAAGTGCTGTGGTAAAATAACTTTGGTTTGATTTAATTAGGCACCAAAAAGTTTAATAAATCTTAATCAACTAAGTTGGTGAGACCACCTGTCCTCATGTCAGGTGTCATTCATTAATCTAGCATATGCCTTGAAATTTTCCCCACTAAATTCTCAAAATAATTTAAATTTTATGAATTTTTATAATTTTTTAAATGTTGCTTACTTTTTTAAAGTTGAAAATGACTGCTTTAATTTTGGATCTCTCTCTTCCTCATTTTTTTTTCTGGTCTTCATCAATACTTTCACCTTATTGTTTCATCCCTGTACTTGGAGATGTTGGAGGTGTGATTTGTAGGTCATGTAATCTCTCAATCCCCTTCCATGGATGCATTCTAGACTTTGGAACCTGCAAAACAAAGTTTGGTCAGTATTGTATAAAAGAGAGTCACATGAAAGGTAAGTCTTTATAATAAAAAGCACGTGTAATTACAGTTACATGCTGGGGAGATCCTTATAACAGCAAACTTTCATTAAGCATTCCACTAAGGGTTTTGTTGGGACAACATTATACCAACCGTACAATGATTTCAGCTGGATGAATCTTATTACTATCACCAGTTTAAAACCAAAACATCTAAGGCACAGAAAGATTAAGTTATTTGTACAAAGTTACACAGATAATGGCTGTTGTAGCCAACATTCAAATACAAGTACTTTAACTCTGGAGCACTAATATGCCTACATATCGCCTCATTTAAACCATTCACATTTCCAGGCAGTGGAACCTTTAGAAGGTGGGCTCAGTGGGGGAAGTCGGGTCACTGGCTACATGCCCTAGGCTGCACTCCACCCCCATTGCTCTCTTGTTTCCTGGCTGCCATGAAGCAAGTAGCCTCCTTGGCTGTGCTCTCCCACTATGACTGCATTGCCTCACCACAGGCCTAAAAGCAGTGAGCCAAAGGACCATGCACTGAAGCTTCTGCACCTATCAGCCAAAATGTACTTTTCATGTTTTAAAATCAGTTATCTTAGGTATTTTGTCTTCGTGAAGGAAAGCTGACTAATACAAGAGGCTTTTGTAGTGTAAGATGTATCAACCTACTGTACACCTACTTCTGGGGTGCTCAGAGCACCTCTCCTCTACCTATTTTACTGCCCCGTCCAGTTGTGCTAATAAAAGCGTCTCTGGGCTTATCTAATGTCGTGGAGTTGGGGGAGCAAAAGCGTCTCCAGTTGAAAAATCATTGTTTCTCCTTTGTAGCTAAAAGGGGATTGCTCCTTTTTTCCTCCTCTATATACCTGAAGCTCAGGGTGGCAAAACTGGGGGAAGTCATGTCAATTACTTTGTTTACATTTTCTACAGTGAAGATACTTCTTAAACCAGGGAAAAAAATAAATGGGATCATGGATAAGCCTCCATTTCTGAGAAGTTGTTATTTATCTCCATGATTCTTCTGTGGCTTTGGCTCACAGAATAACTTCTGAGTTGGGAGAAGTTAACAAACGATTATCAGGGAGCTTCCAAACAGCTACAACACTACAGAAATTTCTACGCGGTCAACAGCAATCACATGGCTTTCATTCATCTGAAATGGAAAGCTATTTTGTTTTACAATTTCAAAACATGAGTACTGCCAGTAAACTAAAGTGGGAGTTCTTACAGGCAAAATGATGAAATGAGGGCTGGGGATATAGCTCGGTGGAATAAGCGCTTGCCTAGCAAGCGCAGGGTCCTGAGTTCGATCCCCAGTACCGCAAAAAAAAAAAAAAATGATGAAATGAGCCACTCCTGGAGGCAGAAACTCTACATGTGGTAAACCTAGAGGTTTTGATACGTTGTTTCTTTGTCTTAAGAAATAAAGTTAGTTCAATGAACCATCTGAAGCTGGATAGGTTGTACCTCCCAGGACATGACACTCTCTCTGTGTGTTCTTTTTTTTTCTCGCAGGTGGCATTCAATGGTATACAATTAAAGGTTGCACAGAGGATGTATCAGAGTGTTTCAAGCGTAAATCTATAAGCATTTATGAATCTCATAGTACTATCTGCTGCCGTCAACCTCTGTGTAATTTCTGAGGAAGTGGCCCATATTCATGCCAGTCAGTCTCAAAGCTTGACCTGTTTCTCACAAGATGGCAGCTACTGCCAACTAGCCCTCTTCAAAAACCTTAACCTTTTGCACGTCGTGGAGCTCACTATCTGACATTGACTTTAGCCTCCAGCCCAGAGCCAGCTCTTTCAACACTATCTCTTTGCTCTCTTCCTTCTACTTAATTCCACTTCCTGCCACCGGCAATTTGAAGACCACAGACAAGCAAAAATGAGTCTCCCAGGCAAACCAAGCACATTGTTTCTGATCAGTTTATTCCTCTAAATATCCCCAACCTGTAAAATGCATTTATGAATAAATCGGATCACAATATACCAAGTGAACTGAGAGAGTTCGTCCGGCATCCAAAACAGACCACCTTGTCTCTGTGGAGTGATTTATGGTACGGGAGTAATTGACTTAACCCACACCATAGGAAAGAAAGGAAGACAAATCGGTCAACCAGGCCCATGACAACTAAGTGCCCACTAGCAAAGACACAGGGTGAAGGTTGGCATTTACTTCTTCCATTGGCATCAGGATTTGCCCAGATCCTGCAGACACACACCTTAACACTGCCTGAGGGCTTTGCTTAATGTTGGTAAATTAAGCCGTCTTAGTTACATGGGGGAACAGGCTGTCATCCACAAAGAATTTAAAAGGGGTGTGAATATATTTTACCCTATATTTCACACTTTTTGATATATATTTTATTATTCCAACTCAGGGCCTTACTTTTGCTATTGAAAGACTATTGTGCTTTAAAGTTAAAGTTGTTTCTCTGTATTTCCAGGAGTTCAGAAAGTTCAAAATTAAATGAGGTCAACTTATTTTATTGTCCTTTTCTCAGGACTTAGGACAGCACTTGACACATGGGCTTCAACACACGCTTTTCTATAAATTTGGATGGAAAGCAAACTTCTTTTAAAAGCCCAAGAAAACTGGGCTTTTCCTCCACACTCACTTTAGCTCTATCCCTTAAGTCATATGTTCGGGCCTAAGAAAAAAATTCCTTCAATACTATATTTAAATCCAGTTGCCCCTGTTCTGCATAAGTCACATTAGTAAACAATCGTTAGATAAGCAAACTCCACAGTGATTCAGTTTTTTGCTTTTTTAAAATCAATATTATGGGGGAAATGAGAAGAGTGTATAGTCAGTGACTTTATCACATGCCTGAGGGTTTCTTCAGCACTATTCACAATCCAGGGGACATTGTAAGAAGAGAATCAGGAAGCAGGTATACCTTTCTTGTGTCACTAAATAGCTGTTGACCCTAGCATGTCAAGTTGGCCTCTCTGTAGCCTGTTCTCAGATAGAGAGGACAGGATCGCACAGACTCTTAAGATTCCCTCAGGTTTTCACATTTTACAACTCAAGATGATATCTTAGTTACTTTCCTAGTTACTGAGACAAAATATCCAATACCCAAAGTTAAAGGGGGAAAGGTTGATTTGGTTCACAGTTCGTAGAGGTTTCAATCCATAATCAGCTGGCTCCAAGGCAAGGTGGCTTTACAGAGGAAAACAATTCATAGCAGGCAGAAGACAGCAAAGGTAATAATGGACAACATCTTTCTGTGCCTTTTATATTGTATCTAGACTGCTGGGATTGGGGCAGTGCCAAATTAATCAGTGGGCTGATTTAGTAACCATACACCCTTAATGTCAGCATCACATGCTCTAGACTTAGCCACCTCTGAAAAGGCCCCATCTGAGACTATATGAGGTGTTGGGGGGACATCTAGACACAAATCAACTCAAGATTTACTATACCCTTGTTGTTATTCACTTAGATTAAAAGTAAGACGTGGTGCTGCCCGCAGCCCCCAAGCTAGCCCTGGTTTGACAGTCAGTGATTCCACAGGTCTCAAGGTGTCTCCATGCTGGCTCTGAAGGGGGAGGAAGAGGGTCTCAAACTGGAAAAGACAAAAAGAGAAGAATACAGAGCCTCCAGAAGAATGCAGCCCTGCAGCCACATTTTGGACTTTCTGCCTCCATAACTGGAAGACAAAATCTTGCTGTAAGAGTGGTAATTTCTTAGAGCAGCCATGGGAAATGAACACATTGGTTGCTGTCTTGGTAACTTTTCTCTCATTGCTGAGACAAAATACCCAACACCAAAAATGAAGAAAGGTTTATTTAGCTCACAGTTTGTGGAGGTTTCAGTCCATACTTGGCTGGCTCTGAGGCAGAGTGGCACATGGCAGAGGGCAAACTGTTCATGGCAGCAGAGGACAGCAAAAACAATCAGCAAAAAGGGAGGAATGGCTGCAAGCAGCCTCTTTCCTTCCCTTGCCTTGTAAACAGCCTACGCCCACCCAGGGGGCGTAGCTCTCACACAGTCTCCATGCCCTCCTCTTCCACAGGCTCAGGATATGTACAAAGTAAGCATCCTGGCTTTCTGCTGAGTCACTCAGCCAAACCTCTAGACTCCCCAAGTTGACACAATGTATCAACCATAACATTCTACCCCTTGTCAGCTTGGCAACCAGACACATTTCTTTAAAGCAGTAAACCAGTTTCCAGATATAAAGACATTATATTACATTAGAACCATAACATTTTGCACTAGTAGAAATGAAAATTAAACACTTTCAACATTTAAAGGCACAAAATAAACATTACCATTCCAAAAGGTACAAATAGGGGGATACAGAGCATTGAGAGCAAAGCAAGGCCAAAATCCAGCAAGGCTAACATTGTGTCCTGTAATTCAACATCCGGCATCGGAAGCAACATGTACATTGTGAGCTCCAAAGAGCTTGCATGAGTCCACCCCTATGGCACTTCTGGTGGTTACAGCTCCCGCAGCCTCTCTCTTAGGCTCGCTTTGCTCCCTCCTTACAGCTTCCCTCAGATGATCCACAGTCCTGGTTTTCCTCAACTTCTGAGGTCTCCTGTGCACCTTTTGCTTCACACTCACAGCCTCACATATTGCCCTCTCAGGGGCACACTGCCTGGCCTCCCAGGCCTTCTGAAATCTGGGTGGAAGCCTCTTTAACCTCAGAACTCTTGCATTCTCCACGCATCTAAAACCAGGGCCATGTGGATGATGCCAAGGTTGGCTGCCACCTGGAGCAGTAGCCAAACTTTCCTCTCTCTTGGCCATAGGGGTCGAGTGCTTGGATCACTGGGCACTCTGAATCCAATTCTGAGGAACAGATTCTCTATGCCGCCTCCATTCTGGAACCTGGTGTGGCCGCCGCTGCCATTCTGGGAAATGGCACTCTTTGGCTTCCTTCTCAAGGCAAGGTCTTTCACTTTTGCAGTTTTGAGGCTGCAAAGGTTGGAGACTTGCTGCTTGTGATGCCCTCAGGCCATCTTTTCCATTCTCTTGTTCCTTCTCAGCATTAGAGATCTCCTCAGTCTTATCTTTGTAATCCACAGCTTTACTGGAGCTTCCTTTCTGGCCAAACTCACAACTTTTTAAATCATCCTGCTGGGCTCTTTTCTCTTGATTGTCAATATAAATCTGGCTAAAAGCCCCCAACAATAGCCATGCCACTGCCCCAACATTCGACTGCCTTGAAATTTCTTTTGCCAGATTAATCAGTTCACTGCCACCCTTAATCTCAGTCTTAGGCAAAGTCTCTGGACACACACAAAATGTAGACAAACATTTTTCCAAGCCATAGCACACATCATCTGGAGTCCAACAACCAATGCAGTCCTTCTTTCCAGCAGAAGCCTTCCAAACCCAGTCTTTACTGGTAGGATTTCTATCAGACTTCTGGTCTACCGAGCTGTGACCAGAATCTCCCAGACAGAACAGCCAAAGGCATTCCAGCACATCTCTTTCAGGAGACATCTCCGAACCTTTCCAAACTCTTCCCACAAACCATTTGCAAAGGCTCTTGAACCACATGGTCAGGTATAGTCACAGCAACAACCCCACTCTACTGGTACCAAATTCTGTCTTGGTTACTTTTCTCTCATTGCTGAGACAAAATACCCAACACCCAAAATGAAGGAAGGAAAAGTTTATTTAGCTTACAGTTTGTGGAGGTTTCAGTCCATACTTAGCTGGTTCTGAGGCAGAGTGGCACATGGCAGAGAGCAAATGTTCATGGCAGCAGAGAACAGCAAAAACAACCAGCAAAAAGGGAGGAATGGCTGCAAGCAGCCTCTTTCCTTCCCTTACCTTGTAAACAGCCTACCCCCACCCAGGGGGCGTGTAGCTTTCACACAGTCTCCATGCTCTCCTCTTCCACAGGCTCAGAAGGTGTACAAATTAAGCACCTTGGGTTCCTGCTGAATCACTCAGCCAAACCTCTAGACTCCCCAAGTTGACACAATGTATAGACCATAACAGTTGCACAGTGGATATGTGGCATTTCCCCTCCCCCAGCTTGACACATGCACTGCTTGAGTTACACAGGGCCTGGTTTCAAGAGAGGCACCTTGGTTTCCCATCACCTTCCTTTCCTCCTCCAATTTCTCAGTCACAATTTCCTTGAAACACACAGATGGTACAGACTTGCAGTCACATCTTCCCAGCTGACACCTACCCCTCACGCCCCTATCCATTCAGGATTTCTTCAGCTAGCAAGTTTATTCTTTTCAAATCTTCACACCTAAAGATGAAGTGCTACCGGAGTAGCCTGCATGCAATCTATTTATAAGACATCAGGCTGAAGGACTGGTGAATACTAGGATCGTCTTTGCTCCTCTGACTACCAGGATGGCTTTCTGCTCAATTACATTTTTTCTGCAACTGAAATAGCAACTTCTGTGCTTCATGCCTTTTAACTCATTTTAAAGAAAAGGGTCCAAGTTTGGTAAATCAGTGACATCTGAAGAAAGTGGCAGGGTAGAGACTGAAATGATGCTATAAGCAAAAGAGGGCCTGGGGATAAAGCTCAGTGGAATAAGCACCTGCCTAGCAAGCGCAGGGTCCTGAGTTCGATCCCCAGTACCGCAAAAAAAAAAAAAAAGCAAAAGAGGGGTATAGCATTCTGCCTACCGGCATTTGATTACAAGATTTTTGAAATTCGCTAAGTAGGCTTCTATACCTGAGACAGGTATTTGCTTTTACACCTGTCTCCTCTGCTGTACTGCTAAGGAGTCTGAAGCCCCCACTGGGACAAGGGGCAGGGCGAGGAGTTCTGGTAACATCCCATCGATCCGCACAAACCCACCCCTCTGGACAAGAACCCGGGTCTCTGGGATGCTGCTCTTCTGTTCCCTGAGAAATGAGACTCAGGGTTCGCGAAGGAAACCTAGGAGTAAAGAAATAGAAATGGGAGGCTGATGAATGACCCTTTCTGTGGACGGCAAGGCAGGTTCATACTCCATCCTGACCATAACTTCTTATTAGAAGTGTATTCCCTAGCTTCTCGTCACCATACATACTACATAACATGAATAGTCTGGCCGTCCAAAATTACTGTGCCAAATAGAGCACAAAGGTGCAAGCCTATAATCCCAGGTATGCAGGAGGCAGAGGCAAGAGGGTCTCAAGTTTGGGGCCTGCCTAGGCAACTTAACAAAACTCTGTCTCAAAATTTAAAACTTTAAAAGTGTATAGTAATGGTACAGTGTCTGTCTAGTGTTTGTACAAAACTCTGGGTTCAATCTTGAGCACAAGGAGGAAAGAAGAATGAAAGGAAGGAAAGAAGGGAGGAAGGAAGGAAGGAAGGAAGTGAGGGAGGGAGAAAGGAAGGGAAAGAAGGAAGAAAAGCGGGAGAAAGGAAGAGACGAAAGGAGAAGAATGGAAAGGAAAAGAAAGAAACTATTATATACACTGGAACACCCAGGCAGAAGTGGGATTAGAAATTCTGGTGCCAGGCCCAGCATAAAACATGCCCTCAAGTCAACTTTGTACTATGTGGTAGTTTGTGTTCTGGCTCACATATGGGTGCTATGAATAATACCTTCCATCTGGTGTCTTCCTATTTTAACTACTCCTGCTAAATAGTGTTAAACTTAGCATTGTTGCATGTATATTTTAGTTCATTTTGTGTTGCTATAACAAACCACATAAGGCTGGATAATCTATTAAGAGAAAATTTTATTTAGCAACCAGTACTGGAGCTAAAAGTCCAAGATTTGGTGACCACTCTTGGTGAGAGCTTCAGGTACACCATGGCATGGAAGACAACATCACATAGCAGTAGCCCAGACACCAAACACAGAGTGTAACCTCACTTCATAATTATTGGCTCTTGTGGTCACTAATCTGGTCCTGTGAGAACTAATCCACTTCTTCAAGAAGGCCAGCAATCCTTTCTGATGGTGGTGGGCCCCCTAGCTTAACTATTTAACACCACACCCCACCTCTAAATGATTCTGTTACCGCTCAATATCATTAGACAATCAAGCCCCCCACACATGACTTCTTGAGCACAAACTATCCCTAATCCATAGGAATGTGATGTTGAACTAACTACATAGTAATTTTAGAAGCAGACACACTGTGAATTCCAGAGCCCTGAAGCAAAAGCTAATTAGCCTACTTATAGCATTTATGATGGGAGCAAAAGATATAGAAAGAAGACGTAGACAATAATGACAGAAATTTGAAGCACACTGGATTCACTAATAAATGTTTATAGAGTGATTCTTATGTGTCAGGCACTGATTCTTGTGGTCTCTTTCCTCACAAGAAAAATGACAGTGTAGATGGTTATTCATGTTCCTTGTGGGTGAAGAGATCACAAGAATTTGCATTTGTAGTGAAGTCTGTACTATGAATAAACACAAAGCAGTATGTTGGACTCAAAAGGGCAGGCATCTACCACAGGTGGCCAGAAGAGACTCTCAAAGGAAGTGGGGCCTAGACTAGTATCTGAATGATAGGAAATAGTCTGAAAGCTTTAGACAGAAAAGATTCTGTGGTGATTAATTTTTTGTGTCAACTTCTTTAGGCCAGAGCATTCATGTATCTGGTAAGATAACACATCATTATATATTATCATAGATGCTTCTATGAAGGTATATCTTTCGATTAGAAGAATATTTAAATCAATAGGCCTCAAGTCAAGCAAATTACCCATCATAATATGAGTGGGACTCATCAAGTCACATGGACGCTCAGTAGGAAAAAAAACTAAGAATGTAGGAATCCTGCTACCAGACGGCCTTCAGACCCAAACTACAGCTCTTCTCTGATTCTCACACCTGTTCTGAGTTGATTCTTTAAAATAAATGTCTCTCAACATGTGCAGATGATCTCTGACTTACAATGTCTTGGCTTACAATTTTTCAACTTTACAAAGGTGTGAAAGTTTATCCTTATGATCATTCTACTTTTCATTTTCAGTACCAGTATTCAATACATTAGATGACATACTCAACAGTTTTATTAAATAGGCTTTGTGTTTGATGATTTTACCCAGCTGTAGGCTAATGTAAGTGTTCTGAGTGTAGTAGAGGTGGACTAGGCCAACCTATGATAGCCAGTAGGTTTGGGCACACCAAATTCATTTGACTTAGGATATTTTCAGCCTATAATGGATTTAAGAGAAGGTAATCCACTGTAAATCAATAAACACCTGGACACATCCTGTTGGTCCCATTTCTCCTAAGCAGAGATTACACGTCAGGACCTTCGAAGCCTGAGAGAAACTTCATGTACCAGATGTTCATTTTGAGACATCAAGACTCACACTGAGCTGAGAGAGCAGCCAGGGCCAGACAGGGGAGGATCTTAAAGCGCGTGTTGGAATGCGATTTTATCTGTAAGTACTGATAGCTGCTCTTCTGTCTCTCTAGCACCCCCAACCTTTTTCTGGCATCATCACGCTCTTTTGGAAACCCAGCTTCATTCATTCCAACCAAAGAACTCCACAAGGATGTGTGTCTCTTAGTCCAACTCTGCACATGGTTGAGTATTTCTGGATTAATAACCCAGACAAGCCAACTGGAATTCTTACCTGGAATTTTTAAACTGAATTTTAATTAAAGAGAGGGAGAGTCATTAGTCATCTGCATGACAGGACGGAAGACCTAGAACTGGTGAGCCATACGGGGAACACAGCAGGCTGAGTGAAGGAGAGTAAAGTGAGTAACAGAGAAAAATACCACTGGGGAGGGAGCAGCAAACCTCGGTGGCGCCTTAGTACCGTTTTCTCCCTTTGTTCCTGAGGTCGACTGCCTCCCAGCTCCTGTCACATTTCAGTTACTCAGTCCTTCCTTAGAATCTTGTGTTCTAGCATCCGTGTTCACCTGGGAAGAGTAGGTTTCTGTTGCTTGAGATCAAAGGTCCTGACTAACACAGAGCCTCCCAGGATGTCTAAGAAGAGCAGTCTTTTAACAGATTTTTGTTCTAGAGAGCGCATTGTGGTTTAGTTTGGAAAATGATTTAAGACATAGACTAGCAGAGGCAACTCTGGTCAACAAGGCAAGGCAGGAGGCATCACAATCTCAGACTTGAAATTATACTATAAAGCTACTATGATTAAAACAGCATGGTACTGGCAAAAAAAACAGACTTGAAGATCAGTGGAACAGATTAGAAGATGCAGAAACAACTCCAGACATACTCTTATTTTTGACAAAGGTGCCAAAGACATTCACCAGAAGAAAGATAGTCTCTTTAATAAATGGTGCTAAAAAACCTGCCTCTGCACATATCAAATATTAAAATGGGACCCATATCATTCACTATGCACTAAACTAAATTTAAAATGGATCAAAGATATAAATATTAAAATAAGAACATTAAATCTGCTAGAAGATAAAATAGGTAATGCTCTTGAAGACATTGGTGTAGGCAAAGACTGTGAATAAAACTCTGATCATGCAGAAAGTATCACAAAGAACCAACAACTGGGATGTTCTCTTATTAAAAAGCTTTTGCACAGCAAAGGAAATCACAAATAGAGTGAAGAAACAACCCACAATATTGGAAAAACTGTTTGCCAGCTGTTCCTCATACAAAATATTGCTATCAAAATATATAAAGAACTCAAAAGAATCAGACCTCCCAAATTTAAAGACCCAACTTAAAAAAGGCCATCAGAGACCATTACTTAGGCTATCTGAGATGAACACACACTTCACAGATGAAGAAAAATAAACAGCAAATAAATAGGTGAAAAAATATTCAAAATCATTGGTCATTCAAGAGACACAAATTAAAATAACACTGAGGTTCCATCTCACTCTAGAAAGAATGGCTATCATGAAGTAATCAACCAATAACAGTACTGGAGGAGCTGGGGATATAGCTCAGTGGAATAAGTGCTTGCCTAGCAAGCTCAGGGTCCTGAGTTTGATCCCCAGTACCACAAAAAAAAAAAAAAAAAAACAGTACTGGAGAGGTGGTGGAGAAAAGGAACCCTTCTCCACTGTTGGTGGGAGTGTAGCTTGGTGCAACTACTGTGAAAATCAGTGTGGAGATTCCTCAAAAAACTAGGATTGGAGGTCCCATTTGACCCAGCTATTCCTCTGCTGGGTATCTTCCTAGAAGAATTAAAAACATAGTACCATAGCAATACATGTGCAGCCATGTTTACAGCAGCACAGTGTGTGACAGATCTTGGAAACAACCCAAAGGCCCATTAACCGAGGGGTGAATGAAATAGGTGAAAAAGATGTGGACTTTTTTTTACAATGGAGTACTACTCAGCCATAAAGAAAGACAAAACTTTTATAGGTAAAAGGATGCACCTTGAGACCATACTCATAAGTAAAACAAACCAGATGTACATGTGCAAACATGATATTCTCTCCCTAGTGTAAGAAGGTGGAAGAGCAAATAAAATCCAAAATGTACACCAGATATTCCAAAATGGGAAGAAACTGTTCGAAAAGAAGGAGAAACTGGGGTGGTGGAAAGGAGGAAAAAAAGGAAGGGAAAAGCAAAAATATATGTGTATACAAAATAGTTAAAATAGTTATACTACTAATTTCTCTTAGTTCATTGAAAAGAAAGGTTTGTGTTAATATTGTTTGAACAATTAAATGCCTACATCTTGTACTCTGAGTAACTAATTTAAAGATAACAATATGCAATGCAGTAACCACTGTTACCCTCCTATTGTTTTGAAATTTGGGTTTTTTTTTCCTCTTTAGAATAAAAAAATTAAAAAGAAAGAAAATCATTGAAACTGTAGGCCAGGAGGACATTTCAGCTTTTGCAGGAAAGGAAGCCATGTGGGAAGTCACCGTGGCTTGTGTTACAAAAATGGCAGCAGTGGCCATCTAAGAGTAAGAACAATTTCTTGCACTTGCCATGCGCAGGAAACTTTCTGGGTAATGAATTTAGCAGAGCACAAGCTTTTGCTTAGAGATCTTACATTAGAGTAGAAGAATAAGAAATCAGACAACACACGACCTCATTGCTGGAAGTAAGTGCTACGAAGATAGAACTGAGTAAGATAAAGTGATGGGGGAGGTGTTCTGATTTACACAGGGTGGGAAGAGAAAGGCACCTCTGAACGGAAACCTGAGAAGGACCGGAGGAATAATCTTTTACCACGTACAAGGTGGGCCCTGGAGGCATCAGAGACCTCTACGCTCTGTGTAGTCAGTGTGAGTCACTGACTACACACCCAGTTAAAGGCAGCTAATATGAGATAGAGAACAGATTCAAAGCTCATGGGAGAGACCTGGCAGGAAAGAGGAAGATTCCTCAGCAAGTCTACACTATGAAATGCCTTTGAACTGAAATGATGCTACTTAAGGGATAACGCTAAATGAGGGCTTAGGGCTGAGTGTTGCTGTTCTGCAAAATTTAGAGGTGGGAAGGATCGCACTGGCCTGGTCACTAGGAGGGGCACTCAACGGAGGCTGGAAGAGATGGTCAGTGAGCCTTTATAGGATCTGCCAAAGAAAGCAAGGTGGTTTCTAGGGACAGATGGTTGGAGATAAGGCCAAGGAATGTGAATGTTAGTACCTATCAAAATGACACTTTCGCGTGTGGGTGTGAGGCTCCACAGGGATGTCTTCACTAGAGATAGGTTCGGGCATCCAGAATACAAGTGCAAAAACGGAGGTCGGTGTAAAGAGTGAAGAGACTGAAGACCCCAGAACGGGACCCTCAGAAGGACGTAGTGGATGGCGAATTGCACTAACGCAGTGTCCAGTCTCATTCATTTGCTCATGCTTGCAGCAACCACATGGGTTTATTGTTTTGTTTTTGTACACTCCCCAAAATAGTTCTCTAGCTTTCTAAAGCCTGTGTATAAACCCCTACGCTTGCGTGTTTCCTCAGTGTCCTTCTTTGGACCCCATCTCAGTTAACATGTGCTTTTTTTGGTTCTTGTTAATAAACTATATCTAGTTCATTCCCCATTGCTGTGTTCCTAGACTTTATATTTTGCCATCTTTAGGACAAACACCCAGAGGGAGAAGAAAATTGGTTACATCTTTGGTGGCCAGTGTGGGGCACACTGCTCCATGGAGAGGTAAATGTGGCGGTTACACCTGGACCTCACTCTCCTTCTCTATCCTTTTTACAGTCTAAAATATAGTGCATGTGCCGTCACCAGTTAAACGCTACTAGAGCAGTGCCACTCTCAAAGAGGGAGACAGGTTCCCTGGTGCCTTCCTGGTTAATCCCCCACCGACACCCCAGGAGAGGGGGAATGTTGGCCAGGCAGGGAGATGGGTCCTTTCTGAGGCAGATCTCTGGATGCAAGGAACTGTTAAAAGCCAGTGTGACAACTGCGAGACTCAGGCCATGGCTGCTACTGGGTGAGTGCTCAAAGATCGTCTGGTGGAAGCCAGGTCCCAACAACCCCACTGGGTATTCAGCAGAGAAGCCTCCACTTAATGATTGCATCCAGCCTGACCTCCTCAAATAGGTGAGAGGTAAACTCTCTCGGTGCCCTCCAGGTACCCCCTGCCCAGGGTGACCTGAGACTTTTCCATCAGATCCCTTCCATAAGCCTCCACTAAGAGCTGAGCCACAGGTGTGGGCCTTTCTCTCCCGACTAGTACGGCAGATCCCCTCTTCTTCAGATGTCCTGATAGGTTTATTGGACCAAGAGGTTAGGATCCTAGCACACATTCTATGCTGCTCTACCGCTTGATATCCCCGGTGCCCTGGCCCCTGCCCTAACTTTCATAGGGCCAATACCTGGCAAACAATCCCCTGAATTCCCTGAGGAAGGTTTGTTAGAACAAAGAGTTAAGGGAGAGAGTTCCTCAGGCTGTTTTACCTTGCCAGCACACTGGGGCCAGCCTCCCCCGCTCAGCATCTCCTCCAGTGCTTGCGGGCAGGGGCTAACTTTAGAATTCACACCCATGTTCAGTCAATTGTGGGGGCAGAATTGTCTCTTGAATTTTAGTCCTGTGGGCTACTGCAGGGATAAAAATAGATTCTCCCTCAATCACTGCCTTCAGACGCTGGGAGAGGAACGGCTACTTCTCTGGACAAAGCCCTTGGCACCGTCAGTATCCCTTTGTTCGGTGGCTGCTCTGTAAGGCAGTTAACATGTGGAGAGGCTGAGTGGGGCCGGCATTTTTGATCTCTGGTTTTCAAGGATAATTGTATTCCAGCTAGGTCTTCTTTTCAAGGAAAGAGGGCGGCTTACTAGCTCGAGAAAGCCTGTATATAAAGCCCTAACCTTGGGCACCTCCTTGCTGCCCTCTCTGAGTCCTTTGTCCTAATAAACTGTGCTTAGTTCATTCCCCCACTGCTGTGTCCCTAGACTTCATACTTCATCATCTTGAACCTAGAGGCTGGAAAAAATCAGTCAAAAGATGTTGCCTCTGAATGGCTCAGAAACCTTGTCCCGGGAAATGGGTTGATGGCTTCATCCTCTAGTGGTCTCCTGGTGCCCGTGGGATGCTTAGTTTGCAGATACCAATACCCAAGGATGCACAAGTCCATCACACAAAATTACATAGTATTTGCATGTAACCTACACAATCGTCCAAGAGCCTTTAAATCATATCTAGATTGCTTAAACTATCTAATACCCGGTAAATGCTTTGTGAATTGCTGCTTTTCTGTGTTCTTTAGGGAATAATGGCAAGTAATGAAAGTCTGACATGTTCAGTAGTCACACAACGATTTTTTAACATTTTCAGCCCACACATTTTTATACAATGGAATATTATTCAGCTATAAAGAAAGACAATTTTGGGAACTTTGTAGGCAAGTGGACAAAACTGGAGTCCATACTCATAAGTGAAATAAATCAGCGATACATGTGCAGGCAACGTATTATATCACTGGTGTAAGAACCCGAGGGTGGGAATAGAAACTAAAAGTCATGAAGGAAATCTGTTCAAA
>PVLD010025137.1:0-24216 GCA_004027595.1 Dinomys branickii | reverse complement strand
AAAAAAAAAAAAAAAAAAAAAAAAAAAAAAATCTTAAGAAAAGATGGTTCCTTAGTTTTAGAATTAAGTGAGTTTTAGGAGGAATGGGATGATCTGAAAGAAAACCACTGACCAGCTGAGGCAGTGGAAATGAGAGTACAGAGCTTAATTATTTAGCTGTAAAGCAGGAGGATTTTTGGGAATCAGGCTGCAAGAGTAACTAGAAAGAGACTGTGCTGTGGGCACTCAGGTGCCAGAAGTAGCCCCGGACATGGCCCCTGCTTTAATGAAGTTCACCTTCAGAGAGCGGAGAGAGAGAACATTGAAAAAGAAAGCGAGCTACTACTAAGTCGGGCAAAGGTGGAGGATGGCGTGAGAGTGGGGAGGCCGCTGCTTTAGATTAGGTCGTGTCTGAGGCCAGAGGTGTTCTCAGTGCTTGCTGTAGGGATACAGGGCCCTGGTTTTCATCCCCAGCACTATAGACGTTTTTTAAAAGGGAGTTGTGCTAATTCACTTGACCAAATAAGCCTTCTTTAAACTGATTACTTGAGCTCTGAGTGATCAGGAGCCATGCAGCGGGGAAAGAACACCGGGTCTGGACAGAACAGGCTGCTACTGGCTGTTGCTGTGGTGCAGTAACAAACTGCTGTGGTGGCCGGAAGTGCTGGAGCTGGCAACCGCAGTGAGAATCCAGAGAGGGCCGAGAGGGTGGGGGGCAGGGGAGGGGGGCACAGCACAGGTCGTTTGGGTTTCACCTAGTGTAAGGCTACCTCTTGGGGGCGGTGAGAGTAACATTTGAGAGCCATTGCTTTACGCTCCCTAGTTTATTTCCCTCATAAAACTTTCAGAAGTGGTACCCGGTGGGCGGGCGTAAAGCCTTGGGGTGTGGTATAGGGTGTCTGTCAGATGTTTTCAGGTGGGTGGTAAAGTTTGGGACAGCAGTGGTAAGAAATCTTGATGGAGGCAAATTATCACATCCTGAACACTTAGCACAAAGTTTTTGTTATCCTCCCATCTCTTCAGGAAACAAGTTTCAGCCACTAAGGCCGAAGCAGAAAAGGATGGAGTGAAGGTCCCTACAACCCTAGCGGAATATTGCATCAAAACTAAAGTGCCTTCCAATGACAACAGCTCAGATTTGCTTTATGACGACTTGTATGACGACGACATTGATGACGAAGATGAAGAGGAGGAAGATGCCGACTGTTACGACGATGACGATTCTGGGAACGAGGAGTCGTGACGTGCTCTAACGCCCCTGCACTGCCCTGCCGTCTCAGGCCAGAGGGAGGGGAGCAAGTGCGGACCTGGCAGTGGCCCCTCAGCAAAAACCTGTTCAACGGGGTGGGGAAACACACAGCTCCTGCTGGCTCCCCTCATGGATCTCAGCTTGCTCCTCCTCACGGACCTTTAATGGAGAGAAAGTACCCGCGACAGAATGTCTGACTTCTTGCATTCTTCACCCTTCCGTCACTGTATTGATTCTTTTTTTTTTTTTTTTTTAAACCCAAACTCCAGCCTCACCTGGTCTTTACAAAATGTTCACAGCAAAACGTTTGGTCTGTTTTTAGATTCCTGAAGAATTAAATAGTCTTTTTAAGACATTTAATGTGTTTTACAGCTGGGAACCCATTGGGAGTTCACAAGTGCTGCATATACTGGGTAGCAAAAGAAAATGGAAACAAAATAACCCACAGACTTTAAGAAAAAAACAAAAAACAGATTTGCCAAGGTTTAGCTGCTCATTTACATTAGTGTGTGCACATCTGCTCAGCCCGTGGTGGCGAACTTCCTTTCTTTTCCTTAAGGCTGGGGTGCAGTGGGTGTCAGGGGCTGACTTCTCGCTAAGCCTGATGTAATGTGCTCTTCCGGCCTCCACGAACTCGAACATGGAGGTCTTAGCTATGCTGAGGAGAGAAATAAGATTTTGATTTTTGGTTTTATTTTTTTTAACTGATTGGGATCTAAACTCTGAAATAAATATTCATACTTTCCATAGAACTGAGCACTTGGTTGCTATTTATTTTAAAGGCAAGTTTTTTCCTCCCACCAGGCAGTGAGCACATGGGGAGGAAGCAGAAATTAGTGTGTGGGTTTTTAGTGGAGAGAACACGTGGTTAAACACACCAACTCTGGTTGCTGCTCCTGAGGGAAAGAGAACTACTGGTGGCCCGTGTTGAGAGGAAACAGCGGCCTTCCCCGCAGACACACCCTTAACATGAGGTTTGGTTTTGTTTTTAATTTAAATAGCCACTTTAATTACTCAGTATTAACCCTAGGTGCATGTGTTAAGATTTTGTCAATGAGCTGCTTATACTGACAGTGATAAATGTGGGTGTGTGAGACTTGAGTGACTGGTTCTTGCTTGCGTCACTGGATGTGATCTGGACTTTGTGTCCTTTCAGTGTATTTCAAGTACAAGCAGAAATTGTACATGACCCATCCCTGGGCCTGTCTCTTCAGGCAGTGCCAAGGGTACTGATTACTGGCAGTTGCCAGGCCAGAACTTTGGCCATGCACTTGCTGCAGGTTTGATTCCCAGGTCTCAGTCATGTGTTGTCTCCATCAAGATTGAGATCCAGCAGCCTTTACCATGCAGGGACTACAGAATCTGAAGGTGATTTCCTTGTTAACTTGTTAACGGGGTGCATAAATTTATAGTGTATTTATATAGTGTTCTTTGAGTGAGGAAAAACCTCTATAATGTAAAATCAAATTTCAGAAGGAAAATACAGGAAAAACTGACTACAGTCCTACTTAAGATCTCTGTACACCAGTGTCACCTTCAAATCGTAGCTCAGAAAGAACCAAAGGGCAGGTTAGGGACCGGTAGGACAGGTCCAGGATGGTCAGCGTAGGTGATGCGTACTTCCTTAGCTCCTCCTCCCTTTCTGATCTCAGGGTTTTCATTTGCTCTTCAAATGTTCCTAAACTTAAGCTATTTCCCAGCAGCCAACTCTGGCCTATAAAGTTTGGTCTGTTATTAAATGGGAATATTTAACACGTTAAGGTTCTTACGGGACACTGTTGAGCCTGGTCCCAGAATCTCAGTGTCATCTCCACAGGGTTAGGACTGCTGTTACACCTCGATTGCAGATTGAGGAAACAAGCTCTGTGAAGATACACTACTAAGTTTCCTGAGTGTAAACTCTCGTAGACTTTTGAAATGAGCTGTTCGCTCCCCACACTTACGTAATGCTTTCAGATAACCTGCAAACCTTCTGGAGCCAAAGCCTTTGACAATGCTCTCTGATGTACCTCCCACTCCAGCGCCCCAGCCACACGTTTACAGCCAGTAGCTTGGTCTTAGTCGTGGAGCCCTAAAATGAAGCCTTTTGTTCTCTTTCTGCTAAAGCATCTCCCTCCCTCCCAGGCTAGGCCAGGCCAGGCTGGGCACCTTGACACTGTGGGAGGTGCTGTGCTGTTCAGCTCTGTCCCATCAGGCCCTGCTGGCCTCTGTTTCATGTTGACTCAGGGAGCCAGAGAGCCAAGTGAAGGTCGTACTTCTCGAGAGAAGCCCTTGCTTCAGGGTCTTACTGTTGTAGGCTGGGTTTGCCTCTGGTGAGAAAATCAGTTCCAGAAGCCTGGGATATTTTGATGGTGGCAGGTGTTCTGATAGTGTAGCCTCACTTGTAAAACCCAGGTGCTGCTTCTAGACCTCTGACCCTGAGAATATATCCTGTGGAGAAATACTTGAGTAAGATTTTCTGGTTTTATGTCCTCTCCCCCCCCTCCCCGCCCACCCCCGGAGTGGATGGAGGTCTCAGGTTCATGCCAGAACCTTGTGAGTATAGTTGTGATTTGGTGTGAAATGAACTTAAAACCCTGCATTTTTAGCTTCCTTGACTCTTAATTGAAGCCTCACTGAATTGGGTCTTCAGTTCCATGTATTTTGAGCTGAGTCAAAAAAATAAAGTACCATAATTCTGTTGCTTCTCTGAGTCTCCCTGCCCGCCCTTCTTACCATTCCGAGTTCTTTTCTACTAGCCACACTTCGTGTAGTCTCTCTTGGTAATTACTTCTTTACTTGCTGATTTCCTTACGTTTGGGGCATAGAGAGTAGGAGATTTGAAGGGGAAATGTATAGTCTCTGCTGGAAATTAATTCTCAACCCTCCCCATCCTGACAAAAAGGTTTACATTTACAACTAAAGATTCAGATGCAATTTTCAACTATTTTGAAACCAGCAGGACACGCCTGACTTTAATAGCTTTCTTAGCTGAAGTTGTAGATGTTGCCTTCAGTTTAACTTATGAGATTATCTGATGCATTTTGTGTTGACACCCCCTTTATAGTGTTTTATTTTGTCTTTTTCTGCCCATCTGTCTACTAATAAAATGTGAAATAAAATATACCTGTATTGCTACTTCCCCATGGGATGACCCTTCTTTTCCTTGTGTTAAAAAGTAAACGCTGGTGTCAGTGTTTTCATTGTTACCTTAGAAATTGTGCTCAGTACTGGAAAACATTAAAACCACGCCCCAAACTGGCTAATGTGCCTTTCTGACCTATCCCACTGTCTTCCCAAAAGAATCGCCATCCCCAAACCACATAAGCTTTTAAAGAAAGTTCTTGAAGGCGTGTTTATCTGTTCAAATGAATTCCGATACAGGAATCTCTGAAGGGTACCCTGCTGCCCTTCTCAGACAAACACTTCCGTCATTTGTGTACCCAACTTCCTGCTGGTGATATCAGGAATGGAGCGAGACTTGCATTAATAAAGCCCTCTATTTAGTTACACTTGTGGACACTGGCCCTTTTTTCTAGCTGATTGCAAACAGAGTTAACGGCCTCGTGCATCCTGTCAGAAGTCACCACTGCTCCTGACTGCAGAGACACTGAATGTATTCAGGGTGAACCCTGTGACCCAAGGCTGGCTTTGAGATGCTCTCTTGACCAGTATGATAAGACCCTAATCTGAAGTGCTCTGAAACCTGGTATACTTCTGGTCTCAAACATTTAGATATTCAACGTATACCTGACCAGGCAGCACTAATTTTCTTAGCCTGATTGAAGTAGCGATGGAGAGTTAAATTCGAAGCTAACACTTTGGGGAACGTGGAGAAAGCTCCTGTCCCACCGCAGCCCTACATCGCCAGGCAGGGTGGGCTGACGAAAAGCAAAGCACAGGCCGCTGTGGCTTCACCTGCTCAGTTCTTTGCTCTAGATTTGGAAAACCTGCTCTTGGCATCCTTGTCATGCTACCGCTAAGTAACAGCATGCAAGTGAACACATTAACTTTGTGGAACCAGGCTGGGTCCTGTCAGGAGGTTTAGCTGTTTTTTTCAGCCATGTCCTTTGGGCCAAGAGAAGGTCCAGCAAAGAAGAAAATAGTTTCAAGCCTCTGGCTAGAGGAAGTTGGTTCCACCCTGTGAAGTCCAGGGTGCCATCTCGGGGCCCTCTGCTGAGCCACACCACACGGAGACCACACTTGCTCAGAACTTTATTTGGTGGAGTTTATTAGGTGGAGTTTGGGCAAGAGAAAACCCCTGAACAGCTGCCCACCCAGTTCAGGACAGCTGGAATAGAGGCCCCTTGGCTTGGAGATGGGCTTGCACTGAGGTGGAGGCAGATCTTTGATTTTTAAAGTGGAGCTGACGGCTTATTTTTCCTGAGACCTAGTTCAGGTGGTTTTAAATGGTTGTCTGAAGGACAGCAACGTCTAGGCACAGGCCCAGATGTGAAAGCCTTGGCTCTAAGGACAGAATGAGCCAGGTTCTTGTTGGACAGGCGATCGTCTGCTATTCCCAGGTCGAGATTTGGTGGAAGGGGAACCTGACAGGTAACAAAGAACCAGTTTCTCAGAAACAGGTATAAAGTAAGTACAAGGGAGAGAAACCCACATAATGGTTTGCAGGGGCAAAGATAACCTGTGGTTTTGCACTGATGCCTGTCCCCAAAGCCCAAGTTGCTTGATGGCCATGGGGAGAATGAGAGCAGAGGTGTGGCTTCTGTCCGGATCAAGAGAGCAGACTTGGCAGCCACTCGGGGCCCTGGGCTCCTACCACATTTACAAATACATACATACATACATTACATAAGGGAGGAAGGCTCCCGGCAGAGCTTCTGGAACCCAGGAGGGGGCACTGTGCTCCCAGAAATGTGCTCCCCACCCTCCTGCCTGCCCAGGGCAACCTGCCCTGAGGTCTAGTTTGTCCAGTACGGAGAGTTGCCATAGCTGGGTTTGGTGGCTTAAGACTTGGGTTGTAGGGAACTGGGCTGGCTGCACTGTCCTGCGCCGCTCTGAGGAGGAGAGAAGGCTGTCAGGGCTGGAGAAAAGCCATAGCCCAGGGCGGGAGGGCTGTGGCCGCCTCCACTCACCTGGGCACCCTGTGGAAGGGGGTGGTGCAGCAGCTGCGGATGGGGCTGCTGGGCCGGCAGGATGTGCAGCAGTGGTGCAGGCACGTAGCCAGGGGTTGCTCCGGGAGCCGAGGGGCCAGTGGAGCCCAAGGCGGGGGGCAGGCTGAAAGGTGGAGGGGTCCCTGCGGGAAATCCCTGCTTGTCAAAAGCCTGCAGGGCGAAGATGCTAATGGTGAGGTTGGGCTGGGCTTTACCTACCACCAATCTGTCCGCCCACCTCTGTCCGCCGTCACCTGCACCTTGCTGTAGGCAGAAGCACTTGTATCAGGCAGGCCAGTGGCTCCTGAAGACACTGACGCTCCTAGGAAAAAAGGCACTTAGTTGTTGCCCACAGCATCTGGTCCCAGCTCCGGGAACACTGCGGTGGCCCTGCCTACATGGATCATGTCCTGGTGCCAGCAGTGGGGGGAAGCACTACCTTTGCCAGGCCCAGAGCCAGCAGACTTGTTTGGTGCCTGCGGTGATCCGGCATAGCCACCCTTGCTGTAGTCACCTGCTGTTGTCCCCTGGGTCAGGTCGTCATAACCTAGCACGGCAGCACACAGGAGACACATGAGCTCACAAGCCTGTCCGGCTCTGTCTCTGTCCACACTGGGCGCACCCCTCACCTGTGCCATAGCCTTGCTGGCCATAGCCACTGGCCTGCTGAAAAGGGGCGGTGGGGGTGCTGAGGCTCACACCGTGCTGTTTGGCTGAGGCTGGGGGGACCTGGGGAAAGTAGGTGAGCACTGGTCTAAGAGTGACGCACAGAGACAGCAGGTCAGGCGCCTCCGCCGCAGCCTTGGACACAGGTAACGCCCACGAGCAGCGGGCCCATGTTGTCTCTGATGCAGCACATGGTGGGTGTAGAAGCAGATAGGGAAAGGCACTCGCCCTCCGCCAGAACTGCTCTGCCGCCAGCCGAGATGGCGCGGCCGTGACCCACCCTCCCTGGGGCTGCTCCCAGGTCTCATCTTTCGGGGTGCAAGGCCAGGGGAGGGCTCTGGCTCCAACACTCACGAACATGGCGGGTCCATACGGGAAGGCACTGGGGACACCAGTGTAATAGGGAAGGCCGGTGTAGCTGTAGCCAGGCAGCAGCACAGGGTTCAAAAAGGGCTGCTGGGCTGTGTGGTGCGCCTGGGACTGGCTCTGCTGCGGCTGAGCTAGTGTGGTGGGAGGAGCAGGAGATGCAGAGTCACCTCGGCCAAACTTTGTGACATCACCTAGGAGAAGAGCACTGAACCTTATATGACCAAGGAAAGGGCCAGAATGGGTCCTGCACACAGTACCAGGTCTGGGTGACCACTCACATGTGAGCGGCTACAAAGCCCCGCAGTCCTTCCACATCTGCCTTCCTCCCCTGGGACGGCTACAAGGCAGGCAGCTCCCGCCCTCCCATGTGTGCCCATGGAGCCCACCAACCTGAATATGGGTTATTAGCCAGGCTGCCATCTCGGCTGGCAAGGGCTGTGGGTGCAGCAAAGGGGATCCCGTAGTAATCCTATGAAAGACCAGGAGGCTCACTCAGCAAACGTTCTCCTGCTCGGGAGACAGGCCCGGCAAGCAGCACAGCACATGGCACTCTGGGCAACAGCGCATCTCCCAGAGAGGCTCACAACCCAAAGGCAGCGCTCAGACAGCTCTGGGAAAGTGGTGTCTTTGGCGGCATGCAGCTCAGGAGCTCTGACCAACCCTGTGCTGTAAAGGACCAGTCTCACAGGTCTGCTCCACACACAGGCAGGCACAGGACAGAGGCCTTAGGCTAATCCACCTGCCCTGGCTTTTCCTTCGTGAGACTGAAGAGCAGCGAGGAAGGCGGGCAGGGGAGGAAGAGCCTTGAAGGTCTGCAGGGGCACAGAGCAGTGCCAGGCAGGCACAGGGGCCCAGCCCTGAGCGCCCAAGGGCCTCTGCCCTACCCCATCTGTCCTGGCAACAGCAACACTGCAGAGAACCCAGGCAGAAGACGGCGGGGATGCCAAGGCTGAGAGAGACACGCGGCAACTTGAAGGACAAGCAGCCCTGCCAGCCCTGCTCTCCACCCCGGGCTTCATAGCACAGGACACACCTGGTGTCCAGCAGAGGCCAGCAAGCCCTTCGGCTGCCCTGGATCTGTGATCACAGGGAAAGGCCACCCTGGCCTCTTCCAGCCACCTCTCCAGGTGACCTCCAGGAAACCCTCACAGCCTCAGCCAGAACCAGGACTGGGAGACTGCACAGGACCCGTGGGATGCAAGCCCGGAGGGGGGAGCTGTTCACAGACAACAAGGAATTCTAAAGGCAGGAATTAAGCACAAAGCCCACAAATGCTAAGTAACCCACAGGGAAATTAAAAGCAGCTTATCCCAAACGTGGGCTCGGGGATTTTCTGTAAGGCACAAACTGAGGAAAAAAAAAATCACATAAGCCAAGGGGACCTGGGGTAAGGGGAGCAGCAACTGGAGCAGCGCTGGCTCTGCCCCCGATCCCCCCCTCAGAAGCCACGCGCCCCGCTGAGCAGAGATGGGCAACAACGTGGGGGCACAGGCCCTCTTGGCAAGCCTACTCCTTAAATTCGGGGTGACCAAACATTGCATGCTTTCTCGTTAATTTTTATAAGATAACACAGTTGTCATTTTAACATTTCCTGTTTTATCAAACTTATTCAGTAAAAGAAGTGACTAGCTGAAATTACACCTGCCTGAGTGACAGTCGGGATGGTCAGTGTGTACACAGACGTGCTGCCCAGGTGACGCGCAGGGCACACTGTGAAGTGGTTACGGAGGGACAGGAGAGACCACAGCCAGGGGTCTGCCGCGCTCTGACAGATGCCTCCAGAAACAGCAGGCTAAGGGAGCGGCCACCCGGAAGGCAGTCCTGCCGCTGGCCGGGCAGGACACCCAGCTACTTCCCACCGCCCCTCTCTCCTTGCCCCCGTGGCTGTCCACAGGAGGCCCGGGGAGGCATCCTCCTCTTACCCTGGGTCAGAATAAAGAGGCTGCCCTGGCCGGAGCCCGGGGGATGACAGACCAGGCCCAGCAGACACCGTCTACAGACAGCAGCACCGCTGCTTGGCAGCGCACAGCACAGCGATGCTGCCATCGCAGGCACAGCAGCAGCCAACAGAGCCCAAAGAAGCACAGAGGACTCTGAGGGGGCTTTATCAGACTCGGCTGAGGCCGGGGGTGTAGCTCAGAGGCACAAGAGCCCATCTGGCGAGCGCAAGGTTCTGAGTTCAATTCCCTGTACCAAAAAAACAAAAAACAACAAAAAAAAACCTCAGGGCTGAGAGCTGCACGTCCTACACCACATGGCTCTAAAGACCTTCTGAGGAGCCAGTTCCCAAAGGGCTTCCATTCCCCTAAGGCGTTCATCTGCCAAAGTGACAGCCACAACGGGCACAATCACCGTGTGAGGACAGCCTTCCCAGCACGGTGCTAGGAGCTGCACAGGCCGAGGACCCCGAGATCCAATGCAGTGGCCGTCAAAGCCGAGGGACAAATAAGAAAGTCAGCACTGCCACGGCCTTCCACCAGGCCCCTCCCACTTACCACAGGCAGCCGTGACTGCAGCATCTGGAGCTTATCATAGCCATAGACCTGCATGAGAACCAGAACAGGTGTGTGAGAGACTACACACCATCCCAGGGGAAGCGCAAGCCCGCCCTGGGGTCGAAAGGTTGGGGTGGGAAGATACACCCAGGAGTGGGACCAGGATGAGCTGCTGAGGGAACCACACATGAGGAATGAAAAGGGCCAGAGGCAGGCAGCTCAGAGAGAGGAGAGCAGCCCCAGCCTTCGCCAGGCCCCACCGGACGCCAGCACTGCTCACCGGGTAGGCAGGAAGCAGTCCTCCGGGGCCAATGAGGTACTGGCTGTGCAGCACGGGCGGGACCCCTTGAGGCAAGTTTGGTGGTGCTTTGCCTGCAGAGTAAAAATCAAATGGAGTGGAGCAGACCCCGCAAAGTGTGAGATTCCTCAGCGGCTCTGGAGGCGGCCTAGAGGGTTATGCTAGGAAGTGGCTGAGAGGAAACAGAAAGCCCATGTTAGCACATGGGGAAAGTTTCAACACCAGAAAATCCCACCAGGGAGAAGCACCTGCCACCCTCTAGTCCAAGGCCATACCGCACTGAGCAAACGTGAGCACAGACAATATTCCTCCTCCAAACAAGCTGTCAAGTTTAGATCTGGAAAGTCCCACCACAGCTAATGTGCTGAATGAAGGCTTGGACTCCACCTGGTAGCAGCACCAGCAGTGGCAGACCGTTAGGAATGGGCCTAGTTGGAGTGTGGGACTGCAGCGGGAAGCCCTCTGAAGGGCAAGTTGGGGCCTTGGGCCCCCCTTGCTTCCTGGCCCTCAGGAGCTTAGCTTTCCTCCACCATGTCTTCTTCAACATGCTGTTGTCCCACCCCAGGCCCACAAACACAAAGCTAAGTCGCTGTGGACCAAAACCTCAAACGAGCATTTTCTCCTTGACAGAAAGCTGAAGCAGAGGCCATGCAGGGCCAGGAAAGGGACAGGCTGTGGCGAAGGCAGGTTTTAGGACTTTCCACTGTCTGATCAGTCCACCACGACAGCCTCAGTGTGGCTGACAGAGGCACATGAAGAAGGCCACAGCAGGTCATGCCACACCCCGCTACGTCACCAGTCAGTTCGGCTCCAGGCATGAACAGAGCAGAAAATAACAGAGAGCCCTGCCCCACAGAAGCCCACCTGGCACAATGACTCCACCCTTACCTCCTGAAGGCTGGGAGGACCAGCCTCGTAGGGTCAGTGCGTGCCATGGCAGTGCCCGAGTTACACACAACCAATCTACTAGCACTGTGGCTCCTCTCCACGACCCAGCACCCTTCATGGGAAGCCAAATATATACACGTGAGGGGGTGAGGATGGGCACAAAAGGCCTCGCGGGTACAAACCTGAGGTCACCAAGGGTGCAGCCCTGCCAGTGCTGCTGGGTGTGCTCACTGTGGTCCCGCCCAGGCAGAGGCTGCTCCCTGTGCTCATGCTGCCAGGTGGGCCAATGCCCGAGGAAGGGGCACTCGAGCAGCATGGGGCCACCGTGGAGAAGGTCATCGAGGACTGGATGGAAGGGGGGCTCTCCACCTCAGCATGCTGGCAAAACAAAAGCCAGGACACATCGATCAAGGCAGAAACAGTGGGGCTGGGGAGGCCTGGCCTGCCCTTTGTGCTGGTGGCCTCCTGGCTAAACAGGCGGTGACAACGCCAGGACCCAGGGGCTCTAGGGAACAGGGCTCCACTCTAAGGGGTCGCTGTGCTCCCTCACTGAGCCACATCCAGCCGTTAGGACTCACGGCTGGTCTCATCAAGAGCATTAACACTGAGTTCAAGATGCTTGTGCTTTGCTACCTAAAACAAGGCACAGAAGCATAAGATCATAAATAAAGACTATTGGAATATGAGATGAGAACCCACCTCACAGAAAAGCAGAAAATCTCAGAAGAGTTGACCACAGGGCCACAGGCAGCCTGGCCCAAGTCAGAGTTTTTCCTTCTGTTAATCTTAGCTACTTGGGGCTGGAAGCCACAGGAAAGCACAGACGTCCTTTAACCAGACCCTGCTAACACCCGGCAGTGCACCTGCCCTCCCGGGCCTCCCGCAAGGCCTGGCCTGCCACTGTGCGTGCTCAAGGAGCCCTGCTCACAAAGGGAGGGGAAACATAGCAGAAAACTCCCAGCTGGGATATCGGCCTGTCGTGCCAGGAAGCACACCATGAAGGGCTCCAACACAGCAGGGAACGGGGGCTGGACAGACAGGTGGGGGCACAGGAAGGCCCTGGAATAAAGGCAATTATGACCCCCTCCAAATTTTTTTTTGGGGGGGTCTCATGTCACAGCCTTCCCCACCCATTAGTAGCTAGAAACAGTTCGCCACACCCCGCATATCTGAAAGCACGCTCTCTTAGGATCACAAGGGGCGCCTGCTCCTCAGCACAGAACCAGGACAGAAAGGGCCCCAGCCAAAGGAGGACAAAGGGTACACAACCCTGCCCAGCACCTAAGTCACGGGCCTCTGTAAGAAACCCCACTTCCGGCCACCAGCCACAGAACCCAGAAGAGCTCTGATCAAGGCTCCCAAATGTTACTGGTCACACAGCTTTCTCAGGAGTAAAAGCAAACACTCCCCATACACGAGAGATACTTCCTAGAGAGCCAGGTTCTGACTTGTTGAAAGGAACTCAACAAACCGTCCAGACGCCTTCTCCCTCCATGCCCTGGAGCCTAGCAGAGCCCATTTGTCCTCAGCTCCCAGCACTGGAGAATCTGCAGGCGGAACGGGCCTTGCGCCCCAGTTAAAGGGGCTCACTCGGCCCAGCCAGCGCAGCCTGGGTGCTCAGCTCCCCACATGTGGGCCCAGAGAAGCAAGGAAAGAGAACACTTGGAGATTTCCTTTATAATGCTGGATGGAAAAATAAAATTGTGACATGCTATGAGAAAAAAAGACTACTTTTATCCCTTTTTTTTTCCTTCTTGAGGCAGAATCTCCCTATGTAGTCCAGGCCAGCCTTGAATTTTGGCAGTCCTCCTGCCTCAGTCTCCTCAGTGCTAGAACCACTGGTGTGCACCACCACACCTGGCCAGTGTGTATTTTTTTTTGAGACAGAGCTCTCTAGGTAGCCCAAGCTGGCCTTCAATGCGCAGTGATCCTCCTGTCTTTGCCTCCTCACCAAGCTAAAATCCAAACTGCTCATAGAAAGACAAACCCAAGCATCTGCCAGGAATAGTGGTGTACATTTATAATCCCAGCACCTGGGAGAGGAGCAAGGTGAGGGCGGGCGGGGCGGGGGTGGAGAGGCAGCGGGCTGGGGCCCTGAATCGCAGGCCGGAGCCCGGCTGGTGGGCGGAAAGCTGCCCGGGCAGACAGTGCGCATGCTCCTGAGCATCCCTCTTACTCCAAGAGGATCGCTGCGAGTTCAAAGCCAGCCTGGAGTACATAGTGAGTTTAAGGTAAGCCTGGGCTTCACAGAAGACCCTATCTCAAAACAAACAAACAAACATACACTCTGCATCTCCTGTCACAAACTGTTACTAAATCTCCCTAATACACAGAGGGTACCTAGCAAGAGAATAAGGACCAAACACAAAAAATAAAACAAGAATATAAACAGCTCAAACCATTGGAAATTCAATGTATTTCGAATATATAAAAAAGATATCCAATCTCATTCCATTAAATAATATACTGAAGGTCTAGTTTTTTCTTTCCACTTTTTTTTTATTTTTGCAGTACTGGGGAATGAACTCAGGACCTGTGTTTGCCAGGCAGGCACTTATGCCACTAAGCTATATCCCCAGCCCCCTATTTTTTTCTTAATACATTACAAATGTACAAATATGTGAAAATGCCATTTTGAAGAGCTTGTGGGGAATAAGGCATTTCATTTCCTGCCAGTAGGAGATGCACAGGTTAAAATCACTAGGCAGGGCCCCTGGCATATACGTGCCTAACAACTCCACATCTGGGCTTTACCCCTCTAGACAGCTGTACGTGTGAAACAACATCGTGCAGAGGTCGCTCAACGCAACACCACCTTCAGGACAAAGCGCTGGTCCTCAAGGGAAGACACAAAGCCACACAGCACAGCTGTAGAACAAATGGCAACAGGCCCCAAGTGGGGGCTGGGCCTCCGTGTCTACAGTACTCATTACTGTGGTAGGAGAAAAAGGAACAAAAAACAAAGGGAAAATTACTGTGTCTATGCATTTTCTTCGTTTATGGATTTTTGTTTTGTTTTGTTTTTCAGCACAGGGCTCTGTAGCCCTGGCCAGCCTCAAACTCATTACATAGCCCAGGTTGGCCACAAGCTCGCCGTCCTCTCAGCTCAGGCTTTCGAGTGCTGAAATCAATGGCATGTGACACCAAGCCTGGCTTCTTACGGGTATTTTTAAAGCCTTTCTGGAGAAAATAAGCAGTTCAGGGCAGAACCACGAGATTAGAGACAGGAAATCTTTCAGGGTGTCTCTCTATCATAGTATTATTTTGCGTATCTTAACAGCAGGGCCTCTGTCACAGCAACAGGGGTAGGACTCACGGGATGAGCATTTCTGCCTGTGCCCGCTTGGATTCCATGACTTGGAGCTCTAAGCTAAGACACAGAGCATGCAGCTCCCCAAAAGGAAGACCGACAGCGCTCCCGCAGAGGGAGGTGGGCAGGGAAGAGTCCACATCATGTCCCTTTGATGAGGAGCGTCTGTGTGTTTCATGAAAAGGCCCTTGTGTGAGATTTCACTTGGAAAACATGTCTGAAAGTTGACCGATAGCAGCAGGACAGATACCAACAAGACTGGCCCTTCTCTGCCTCCTTACTCCACAGCTGATTCCTTCTGCAAAGGAAACACATTTTACCTACTTTTCGCCTCTCCCCGTCAAACACCCAAACCCTCCTGCAGCAGACCTGCCCCTACCCTTGCTAAACCCTGTTGCCCAGGAGCATGCGCACTGTCTACCCGGGCAGCTTTCCGCCCACCAGCGCGGGCTCCGGCCTGCGAGTCAGGGCCCCGGCCCACTGCCACTCCACCCCTGCCCCGCCCGCCCTCACCTTACTCCTTAGAACCAGGCTCCCAGCCTCGCAGCTCACCAATCCCCTCTAGCACCGCACACAGCCTGCGGCCACCCCTGGCACACAAGGCACCTCTTGGCCGCATCTGCACTCTCAGTACCTCCTGCCTTGGCCTCCGCAGCAGCACAACCCTGCTTTCGCTTCTGCCCTTCCACCTCTCAGGCCGCCTTCCTCCATGCACCGGCCTACGAGATGAGAATGATGGCCTGGGCACAGGGCACACAGGGTACCCAGCAACAACAGATCCCTGTGGCCACCGCAGCGACACCCACTGTACCAGGAAGCACCATCGGCCTCAGCTGCGTGCACAGAGCCACGTGGGGCAGGTGAGCTCCTCACCAAAGTTCTCTCTTTGCCTCACAAATACTTTTCTGCACAAAGTAACAGAGTGACCAAGAAACCCTGCTCTTGATTAAGAGTTTTTAGTGGAGCCTAAGCTGGAGTCTGCAACAAACATATTTTTCTCCAAAAAGCTTTCAAAATCTCAATGTAACAAGCCCAGAAAACAAAACATGCTGCACTAACAGGGAAAAATTACATAACAAAAAGGCAGTATGGAAGCAAGCTGGCCGCCCAGCCCTCCCTGTAATACCACACTGGGTCCACGGCAGTTCTTCCAAGGGGCTACAGGGGATGGTGATACAGCTCAACGGCACAAGCACCTGCCTGGCAAGCACAAGGTCCTAAGTTCGATTCCTGGCACCCCCAAAAAAATGAAATAAAAGCTCCAAGGAGCTACAAAACACCTCACAGCCCAGGCATCCCCCACAGAGCCCAGGAAACCAGAGGCTCAAACCACACAACAAATTCAAAGTGCTTCGTCCGAGCACCACTCCAGGTTATCCCAGACCTCCAAGGTTAGCTCACTCCAGCCCCAGCCACAGCACACAAAGCTCCCAGTGTGTGAAGTGGGGCAGCAGGGGGAAGCCTGTGGATACTTACTGAGTGTGGCGCGCCCGAGGAGACGGCTGCCTGCGCAGAGGTGAGGCTGCTCTGGTGGCTGGGGAGTGAACTGGAAGACAAAACAAAGCACCCTGTGTCCATCCAAACACGTCACTCCGCAGAAGTGGGGCTCCTTGGCTCACACGGCTATGCAGAGAGCTGGGCCTGCTCAGACCTCCACACCAGATTTTATGGCCTCAGAACCTGAACAGGGTCATGGTTAGAAATGGTCTAGAGTTCCTTGTGAGGAGATCTGATACATCCTGGCCTAGAGAACCTCCAGAGGCGCAGTCAGTAAACTGTAACTCTTTAGGCTACAAGAAGAGTAAAAACATGTCTGTGGTATCATACTTCTATGCTTGGAGCGCTCATAAAATCTGCAGATGAGATATATTCAACCCATACACTAGAGTCAGAGCCTGAATCCCCATCAGATCTACAGTGTAAATCAAGTATCTTGCTGAAGGGCTCAAGAGGTTTCTGGAGGCACATCAGTTTAGCTCAAATATTTGCTCAGAACCCACCGTCACTCACACCACACACACACAACCAGCGCTGAGTCCAGAGCTGGGGAGGGCAGGGCTCGGCTCCAGATGAGGCCCAGGACGAGCGGCAAAGAACCCTTGCTGCCGTCCGCTGCCCCCTACCTCCCACTCCACCAGCAGAGGTACGAGCTTCACAGCTGGCAGTTTTGGGCCCTGCTGTAGCCAAAACCTAAGCTCAAATATTAATGGGATACCCCAAGAAGACACAGTGCAAGAGTTCAACCACTGTGTTCGTGCTCGCTGGGCGCGCAGACTCCCACGCGAGCTTCAGCGGCTTTGTCACTTCGGGCCCACACCCCATACCTGCTAAGCTGAGGGGGAGGGCTGCCGCACAGGTCACCCGGCTGGGACCAGGGGGGCAAAGCAGCACTGCAAGAGGCGGTACTGGTCAGGGAGCCCACAGGCGGGAGGGCGGAGGGAGGCTCTGTCGTCCTGGGAGCTGGGACAGATGAAGTAGCTGTAAGAAACAGACCTGTTTAGCTCCAGAACCAGTCCTGTATCAGGCCCAGGTGAGATATATACAAAGGTGCATTCCCTGGGGCAATGGCCATCATTGGGTGGCCAAGGTCAGGCAGGACAATCAAAAAGATGTGTGACCTCTGAATATGCAGCAGATTTGGACAAAGGGTAGGAAATGACATGTTTCTAATATTAAAACTACCCTCTGGTGTAGACATAATTCTCTCATCTATGGAAACCTGACCCTTAGCAGCACCTAGAAAAGAACAGAGGTGCTGAGATTGATATATACAAATATAAAGTGAGGCAAATTTCCCTCCAAAACGACAGCAAGGCAGAGTAAAAAGCCAGTGGGCAAGACCACCCAAGAACACTTCTACCCATTCAGTGCCACCCAGGCTGATGCTGCCAGCAAGGGGCCGAGAACCCATAGCACACACACTGTAGAGATCCTGTATTCCTACTCTTGGGCAACAGAACAAAACTGCTGTGCCACACCTACTTTCAGTGCCCAGTGAAAATGTTCCTGGGATGTGCTTATCAGATTAATCTCAAAACACATAAACTTCACAGGCTTCAGAAAGGGCATGGGACAAGCAACCCTACCTATGGGAAAGAGTCAGCTTAGTGCTGCCCACACACACACATTTCGGATGTCATCATTGTCTTTTCCAGACAGGAAAGAGAAGCCACCTAACAGGAAAGGCAACTTGAAAATAAACACAGGTTGGGACAAGTCAGGTCAGCTAACAACCAGATAACTCTCAGAGGCCTTTATATTCCTGAGTCCTCCCTCTCCTTGGCAGTCTACTCGAAAGATAACAGTTCTTAGAGAAACCAGATGAAGACACAACTGGTGCCTTTTATACAAAACTAAGACCCCAGAGAGTACCTCGCTAGGCCGCGGGTGACACTGCTGACAGGCTCAGAGCAAGCGACTCTTTCACACAAGTGATAAAGATGGAAGATGGGAATGGGTGGAGCACAGTGAAAATAAAACCTATTTTAAATGGCCGCTGTGCTTTCCGGATGCTTATTACAGCACCTAAACCGTTAGCCCACCCGGGGCTCCTGTGCATGTTCCCAACCCCACGGCCGGACAGCAGAATCAGGCACCAACGCAGCTGCCATGAGAAGCTCTGATGCCACCCAATAAGCTCAGAGCTGCCGACATTTCTCCAAACAGCTCTGCCAGCCCAGCATTATCATCAGTACCAAAACCAAATTCTAGTATATCAATTCTCATCTCAATTCCAATGGAGGTTCACTTTGTCAGCTAAATTCCATATCCACACTCCCCTCAACAAATCCTAATTAGGAAAAGAGTCATTCTGGCTTCCAGATCCGACAGTGGACAATCCACTTGCTTTGCTGTGGATTGTTTTTTTCCATTACAAGGAGAGAAAACCAATCACAGTCAAGATAGAGCCACAAAAGAAAACAACAGTTAACTAACGGGTTCACTTATACTACCTCCAGGGGTCACTTAACTGTCAAACAAGGAGGCATTTTTCTCTGAAGCATTTACACCGAGGAACATTTGTCTCTCCTCTCCTCCTAAGCAATCATCCTTCAAGCTCTGAAAGCAATGAATGTCTTTGCTAAACTAGGTCAGTGTTTTGTTTTGTTTGCTTTAGAAGTCCCCCATACCTGGGCGAGGTGTATATAACCCCAGCTACTCAGGAGGCTGAAGCAGAAGGGTTGTGAATTTGAGGTCAGCCTTATTGTGCACCATAGTAAGACCCCATCTTGAAAGAAAAGAAAAGGGGAGGGAGGGAGAAGAACCAGGACAGGAGGGTGATGGAGAGGAGGGAGGGGCTGTTTCTTATTGGCATGGTGGCCTCCTCGGCAGCCTCTTCTGTCCAGAGTCTGCGTCTCTGAACAGATTCACATGAGTTCTGTACTCTGCAGTGGGCCTCTAGTTTACCAAGGGCAGAATCTAGGATGATGTCTCTTCTCACTGTGACTACCACGTTTCTAATATCGCCAGCTATCACTTGGTCAAATGGGAACCCCTGGTGATCCGCATTAATTCTGCCGCAGAAAGAAAAGCTGCTTTCTCTTAACCAATGAAGGGCCAGAAGCCATTTTCAGAAAATTAACACGAGGCTGCTTCAGAGAATTAGCTGTTGGCCGACTAGTGTTCTCCCACCATGTGAGCCGCACTGTTTGTTCCCGTCAGTTACAACAAGAACAGTTCGCTGACATACTATCGTGTCCACTGACCTCGACCACCACCGTGTCCGTTCTACAAGAAACAGAAAAGTAATCCGATCTCACCTCAAGTGATTATCTAGATAGCCTTCTATTGAGATTCTGTAACAACCATATGAAATACAGATTAATGAAGAACTGTCTGTTTTATTCTTTCTGCTCTTGCTGTGTAGTTCAGGCTGGCCTTGAATTCACTTGGAGCTCAGGCTGCCCTCAAATTCACAGTGATCCTTCTGCTTCAGCCTCCTGTGTGCTGGGATTACATGTGTTCGCTACCATACCCAGCATTATTATTTTTTTTAATAAAAGGAAAGTACAAAAAACTCTAATAATCCCAAAAGGGCTAATAGTTTTGAAAATAAGCTTTACAATTTGAGGAAATAATAAATACAGTATACAGAAAGCAGTGAAACAGCCCTAAAATAATCCCTAAAATGTCTAACTGTAACGGTGCACACCTGTAATCCCAGTACTTCAGGACGCTGAAGTAGGAGAATCTCTAATTCAACACCAGGCTAGCCAATTGAGTGACTTAGTAAGACCCTGCCTCAGGATAAAAATGTAAGGGCTGGTGATGTAGCTCAGTGTAAAGGCCCTGGGTTCAACCTCTAGCCACTACAAAAATAAAAAAGCTGAAGTGATCTAGCAAAAACTTAGGTGCCCTCCTTCTTCCCTCCCTCCCTCCCTTCCTTTCCTCTCTCCCTCCTTTCCATCCCAAGCCCCCAAGTTTCCTTCTAAGATTTCCAGTGGATAATATCTGTATGTCTCAACTTAATAAAAACACCATCACTGGCTATAACAATCAAACACGCAGCCAGCAGGACTTAACACGTGACAAAGTGGTGTGATATCTGTATCTGTAACAAAAGATGAGTAGAGAATATATAACTACAACACAGTAAATCCAGCTAACAGCAATGCAGAATCACATACTGTCAAGGTGAAGGAATAAGGGGGAGAGAATGAAATATCCAGGAGCAGAGCACAGACCACACAGAGCGCACAGCACCAAGGTCAGAGTGCTTACATCGCTCGAGAGACTCGGTTCTCTGCCACTGAGCGTGTGTCCACAGCCCACATTCACGCACATGCATGGGCTCTAGAGATGCCTGCTACAGACAAACTCAAACTGTAAGGACTGTATTCAAAAGGCAGCCAAGTTTCAAAATAAAATCTAACAATAAGCATATTATACCAAACTACATACTAATTTCCAAGTAGGGTACCCTAAAAGAGAAGAAAATCCTGAAACATCACTTACCGTGATGGCTCCTGGAGCCAATTCCAGTGGACCCACAGAGCTTTGGCGTGCGATACTGTTGTGCACAGCACTCTCGTCGTAGGAGGAAGATGTCGCAGGGCTAGTGGAGCTGAAGGGTGAGTTGCTCAGACTGGTGGAGGTAACAGCTGAAGCGGTATGGGCAGTGCTCTGCACAGCGCTGGTCATTGGCAGAGAGCTGCTCGAAGGATCACTAAAAATGGTAAAAGGTATGAGACACGAACTGATGCTGTGCCACACAGCTTCCCTAACCACAACAATCTCAACCACCAGGTGCTAGGTTCGATCAACATGTGACTATAAAGTTATCCTACCAGCTCCTTTAACTCTGCTAAATAGAGCTCAACAATCCCTCATACACTGTGAGACCCACCAAATATAACTGGTGGGCAAGGGGATAGTAAGAATCCCTAAGATGGTTTAAGGAATTCAGGCACCTAGCATGATGCTTCAAAATGGAAACCCAAAACAAATACCAGATTTTCCTTTTGGACATGGAAAATATTAACCCAACAAAATCGGAAATCTAGGATTTTTAATGTACAAAATATTCCACTGAAGAAAGTGAGCACTGCAAAAACGTGCAGTGACCAACTCTAGATCAAGGGCAGGTGTGTAGACACTGCGGCGACCATGAATAGTGGTCGGCAGCTTTTTAAAGGGCTAATACACTGATTACTTTAAGATCCAGTGATTCTGCTCCTAGGTATATGTCCAAAGAACTGAAAGCATACAAAACTTCCAACTGAATGTCCGTATCAATATGATGCACTATGGGCAAAAACAGAAAAGAAACCTAATCTGCATCAGCTAATGAGTAACTCTGCACAGTGAAATGTCTGGAAATAAAAAGGACCCGTAAGACATAAGCGACCCTTGTGACCCTCACACTAAGTCAAGGAAGAACGTGTGTCAAGAGAAACACTCAGGGAAGCAGTCCTGAGGTGGGTCACTGATGCCAAGGGACAACAGGGCAGAAACTGAGAGTATGCACTCTAGACAGGGGCTTCTCGAAAGAGGGAAAGAAGAAAGTCCCAGAAGTATACGTGTGGACAGTGCACAGACCCGTGACTACAGGATGACTTCCTATGCTCTCTTTTGTTTTATTTTGCCAAGAAAGAAACAAGAGAGAGCCAGGCATCTTGGCACACGCCTGTAATCCCAGTACTCGGGAGACTGAGGCAGGAGGATTATTGCAAGTTCGAGACCAGCCTAGGCTACAAAGTGAGCTCAAGGCCAGTCTGAACTGCATAGCGAGACCCTGTCTCAAAAAAAAGAAAGAAACCAGAGTGGAAGTTTTGTACCTTAAAGACTTCGAATACAAGCCAATGGGAATCTGATTACTATTTTCACTGCCTGGAACCAATCCAAACTCAGAAAGAGAGGATTCTGATCCAAATTCCAGGGCCCCAAACTGAACATTTAATCCTGTGACATCTGCTGAACCAGGCATTTCCACTGCAGAAGCTGGAATCTGAAAAAGCAACAGAATCCTATCAGAACAGAGGCCAGAGACCATGTCTTGAAGGATTATAACAAAAGTCAGTGCTCCCTGGGCTGTCCGAGCAGAGAATGGGGTTAAGAGACAGGAAGGAGAAAAAAGACCAGGACCTATTAGAAAAGGGTGAAAAGCTGTGCACCACCTGTAATCCCAGAACCCAGGAGGCTGACACGGGGGGTCACTGCAAGTGTGAGGCTGGCCTGGGCTAGAAAGTGAATTCAAAGCCAGCCTGGACCATAGAGCGATACCCTGTCTCAAAAAAATAAAACAAAACATAGTAATAGTAATAATAATAAAACCAGATTTAAAAGGAAAATAGGTACTAAAAGGTCACAGGAAAGGTCTGCTTCTTAGCCTGATGGGGTGGAGTCATGCTGGGGGTAAGTGAGGGAGGATAGTGAGCCAGAGCTGACTATCTCCAGGACACGTCAATCACAAAAGCATTACCTGGTCAGGGAACCACTCATCTTCCAGTTACAGGATACAGCAGAATACAGAGTAAAAAAAGACGCTTGAGCCAGATCCTCAAGTCTATGTTTGAATTAAGGGTCTCTGGCTCTCAGCACAAATCCATTTCCTCCGTATTAGCCCAGTCACTCAAAGAAGGCCAAATCCTCACAAAGCAGTGCTTGAAAATAGTTCACTGTTTCTGAGATTTAGTATCCCACTACTTGAGCTAGATGCTAAGTAAATCCTCTGGGACTAAGACTGCATGCAGAATGCCTACCTTAGAAGCTGGAGGCACCCGCCGTTTAGGGAGTTTGATGTGTTTGGGCTGTGGTTGGTGGGCAGGTACAGCACTATTTTCAACAGCCATCTTAGGAAGGTGTAAAAGTTTGTGCACAGTGGAAGCACTGTCTCCAGGTGCTGGTACTCGATGTTCTGCCTGGGAGGGAAAGGACCCCAAGCCAGGAGGAGCACTGGCTGCTGGCATCTGGTGCTGCTGTCGCCGGCTCAGGTGGCTAAGAATGGGGGATGGCTCAGGCTGAGATTTGAAATCTATGAAACATGTGAAGAAAAACAGAGGGAACCATTATTTGCATACCATCACTGACCATGAGGCTTTTCATTAGCAGGTTCAAGAGATACCCGCGTAGGTCAGCAGCTTGAGTCCTGTACAAAGAACACACATAATTTATACTTAACACATAGAGAACAGAGATCTCAAAGAATAGTGACCGAGTGCTATATACACTTAGCTAACAGAGAATTGTTTCTACTATTTTATGGATTTTGTATATAACTTTAAAAATTTATTTTATTATGTTTCTGACTTGTATGTAATATTAAAAAATTTTAACAGATATAAAAATGGGTACAAAGGTTATTTTAAACTGTCAACTATTTATCAGAAGATGAAAACGCCTCTGCCTTCCTAGACCAGTTATGAGAGGCACCGCTAACGCCTGTCCACAGCTCCTGATTCAAGGACAGATTACTCTTAAAAGACAAGCCTATTACCCAGTCAGCCCCAGATAGTAAGAAAAAGTTATAAAAGGTAGTTTTTAAAGGTAGTTTTTGCTTCAGACAGCTCCCTTGATACTTCAGTAAAAGCTGCCTCCTCAGTAGTCTATAATCGAGACTGGGAGGAAGCCAAAGAGAGAAAACAAAGAGACCCAAAAAAGCAGTGCTTTTATTTTGGCCTTTAAAAGAACATACGGCCCTAAATGTGATTCTCGGGGCTCTAAGAACAGCTTGGCTACTAAACTCACCTGCTATAACTGCGGAAAATCAGGCCACCTTCAGAGGAACTGCTTCAGGAGGCCCCTCCGCCACACCCTGACTGCAGAGGTGGCCACTGGAAGGCAGACTGCACTCCAGAGCTCAGACTCATCTTCCCAGCCTAACATGACTGCAGTATCCTGGGCCACTCCCTCTGGCCAAACGGCCACCTCAGAGGAGGAGCCCTGGGTAATCATGACCATTAAAGAGCAGAAAGAGCCCCAAGCCCCAGCCTACTGCTGGACACTGCTGCATGTCTTAGTCCTTTTCAACCACAGCCTTCCAGCCATCACACTCAAAAGGCTTCACCAGAGAGCAGGTAACTCGCTTCAGCTGTAACCAGGAAGACTTTCTCTTCACCCATTCACTGTCACTATGCCTACAAGCCCAGTTCCCTTCCTGGGGAGAGGTATTTTATCCTATCCAAATACTATCCATTCCAGTGCTCACACAATGGTTATACATGCTCTAATTTCTCAAAAAATGTGTTTATTCTTGCATAGAGGCTGGCAAACCCCAAGCAATCATGCAGATGGAACCAGCAACAAATGTGCTGGACTCCTCCTACTGGCACCAAGCAGACTGACTTTGCAGAGAGAGGGTCTCCTGACCAACGGAGCCTTAAGTCATTGTACCCAACTGACCCCCTCCTTAAATAAAAAATAGTACAATTAAG
>PVLD010025136.1:0-24215 GCA_004027595.1 Dinomys branickii | reverse complement strand
CACTTCCTGGCTGCCACGTGTTGAGCACCCTTTGCTCCTCCAGCCCCTCTGACATTCTGCTCCTGCTGAATGCTGGGCCAGCTGACCATGAACTGAAACTATCAGTAGAACTAAACTACTTTCAAGTAGCCAGTGTCAGGTAATTTGCTTTAGTGAAACGAAGTGGCTAAGACAAGTGGATTGAGTTTTCAAGACTACTAATTCAAAATTCAAAATTATCAAGTCTTTCCATTTTCTGCTCTACTGATCTTATTACTTTTTTTTTTCTGCAAATAGTTGAAGCAATCCTAACTGGGTATAAATCTTTAATTATTCTCAAATCTTTGCTTATAGCTTTCAGCAGATTCCATAAATATTTGGTAATTCTGTTTCCTGTTCTTTAAAAAGTGAATTTGCCTATTTAGTCAAATTTAAAAACAAGGAGAAAATAATACAAATGGAATGATATGGGTGCACAATACATGGAAAATTTACTTTATTGGGGAGCACAGAAACACAGACAGTATGGAAATATTTTCACCTAACTTTGAATACCTTTATTATGTTAACTTGAAATTAGAACTCCTAAGAGAAATAGCACCTCTGGCACATAAAAAGACAAGAATGTGAGAAAATGTGTGTCAGAGACATTTCCACTTTCAGCAATAACACACTTTCAGCTTCCTAAAATTTTAGTTGTTCAGTCAACAGGTGCTGTTTGTGTGGGACACTTTTCAGATGATTCTCGACTTTCTCTAGTTGCTAGGAAACCAGCGAGGTCATGACTCAGGGAAAGGAAAATGGAACCCTGATGTGTACAATGACTGAAAGGTTAGAATATATTGTACTCACGTATGGAAATAGCACAGTGGATTCAATCAATTTATCCAATTAATGTATTATATTAGTAATATATTATAATTTATTTAAATAGATATACTTTTTAAATAATGATTGAAGAATGAATTTTTGGCGACAGCCCACTTCTGCCACCTAATGTCCACAAGCTAAAATTACAGGGCCAGAATTTTAAAACGGGAGCCAGAAGAACAAGAACTTCTGCTCGCTGTGCTTCCTCTCTCCATTCATCTGCGACATCTTAATTGCAGGCATCATGTGCAGACTTGTGCTATGCTCTGGGAATGCAAATAATTTTCACCATGGTCTCAGCTGTCAAAAAAATTACTACCCACTGAAAGAAGGAAATGTACAACCCCAAATGCAACATGCTAAATGTTTCAATAGGTGTATGTGCAACATAGTCTAACAGCCAGGAAGAGGAAAATACAGCTTTACCAAAAAAGATACCAGATGACCTTTTGAAATGAGTGAATTTTTTATAAAGTTAGTGTCTCAATGCTTAATTTAGGAAGAAGTAGCAATAACTCTTTGGATATGCTATGTCTGCTTCAATAAAGTCACTGAACCATGAATTACAAAAACAGTACAATTTCCATCTCATCTAGGGATTCACCACCACGCACCACTGTCTAAATCATTCAATCACACAGCTGTCTGTAGAAATTTAGTAAATCCCTAGAGATTAAGAATTCACAACACCCTAACAACCCTTGGTAACCTATGTCAGTGCTCGATCTGTCTTACTGTCAGAAATGTTTTCACTGTGTGTGAGCTCTTCCTTCCCAAAGAGAGTAAATTTCTTTTTTGAGTCCAAATCTTGAGAAAGGAAGAGCAGGTGAGCAGGATAAAGACACTTTATACATCGTGGCTTTAAAATGCAAAGACAGGCACTCCTCATTCGCTTGTTCTAACTTATCCTTCCAAAGTAAGTGCAGCCGCCTTAATTTTTACCGCACTGTCGGTTGTGTTAAATGCTCTGTGGACACTTTTGCAGCTTCCTAAAATCCACCATCTCGAAAGAAAATGATATTCAAAGAACATTCTTTTTCAAAGGTTTTGTTTAAAATTGCCGTTTTACAAGGAAAAGTATTATTTTGGGAAATTATTAGAATATATACAATTTCAATGTTAAGATAACACTATTTCAAAATAAGAGGTGGAAACATTTATTAAGGGAAAGCTTAAGTTGCAATATTTCAAAGGCTACATGGGATTTCATTATGAATCCCCAAGTGCTAACCTGTGGGAAAGTATTGCTATAGGCCGTATCATAAATCAGCTTATTACAGAATACAGTTTTAAGAAAAAGATTTACATATCTGGTTACATGAAATTCTAACTGCTTTGTGACCTATTCTTTTTTTAGTATTGATACATTCATCTTTAACACACCATAATCCCTTCAATTATTTGATTTTTCTGTAATTAATAGTTCATCTCCAAGGAGTTCAATTTTCTGGAGATGTACTTACTGGCTGAGAAATGACACCTTTGAAAAGTTTCTTAAAACATTAGAAAATTGGATCATGTAATATTCATTATCCATCTAGTTATACATAAGCATAAGCGTTGCCTAGTCACACATGGGTACACAAAGTTTTGTCACAGCAATGAAAAGTACACAATAAAATGAAAATACAATTTGAGAATCAAAGCCCAACAGCAACTAGAAGAGAAAGTCAGGAATGGAAATGCTCAAACATGGAAGCCACAGCGATAGGGAAAGTGCGATTTCACTTTCACATTTAAGCCCCCTGAAAAGCCAGTCTTTTTGTTGTACTTGTTGCTGTTTCTGAGACTTTATCATAAAAGTAATGCCTGAATATGGGTCTGGAATGCCTATGACCCTAACTGGTCGTGGGGAAAACAATCTCAAAATCTTTAAAAAGCAAGCAGAGCAACCCAATTTCATAAGATCACTACTCATTTTTCTTTTTAACATTAAAGCCCAGCTCTGTGAAAATGTTTTGTGCCTACAAATACTCGATTTTTGTTACATGAGCCCGGTCACTGTGCATTAATAAGAACCAGTAGAATTAATATTTTAAATGTTTGAAGGCTGGGATGCAGCTCAGCGGTGCAGCACTGCCTGGCAAACGTGAGGTCCCGAGTCCGATTCCCAGCACCAAAATAGAAAATAGTTAAAAAAAAAAAAAAAAGCCCCTGAAATGTTTGAAAGTATTGACAGATAAAATTCTACTAAATTATTTCGTTTCTGATCCTTTAATTTATCTTATTAGTATGTTTGGAAGTGGAAAATAACTTATTATTTTCTTATCCCTTTAGGCGCATTGCAAGAGAAAGTTATCTCAGATCTCTTTCCTTTTCCATTTTAGATACACACCAAGAAACTACTGCGAACCTACATAAGAAAAGAGTTTTCTTATCTGGCATTAGGTAAAAGAACAAGAGATAAAGTACTCTCCTCACTTTCTGCTTGGACTAGCTTTCAGCAAAACTCTCCGAGATGAGAGAATGGATAATATGGGTAGCCTTTGTCATATTTTATATATCACACAGGCAAACAAAAACAGGCGTGCCTTACCTCTTTGTTTCTAGAAGGTAAGAGACTCATTCAGAAGGCCTGAAAGTGTAAAACACTTTAAAATCCAGGCAAAGGGATGATTTTCAGGAAAATAATTTCTTTGCAGATTATTGATGCACACTGGCTTGGAGACCACTAGCCAGAATGCCCCTGAGGAAAATTGCTAACGTGCTATTTTAGAAAGGTGTACACTGCTTCCCATTTTTAAAATAATCTTGAAATGTTTATGAACTTGATGAAATGTAGGCTATGTATTATGTGGGTATCCAATAAATTCAAAGATTGTTGTATGCCTAAATGACTTGCACATTTGTGCACACGCAGACACACACGTTCACACACTTTATTATTGTGAGCATTTTTCCTGCAGTAGACACAGAAAATTTAGCAAAGTTTCACATTTTCAAAATGGAAATCTTTGTTATTTTCTCTCTTGGATCCACACTAGTACAATACATGGGCAGACTTCAGAAAATAATGAGACAGTGCATTTCTGAGTTGCTGTGCACAGTTTTGATTGCAAAACATGAGACTCCATACTCACTTTGTAATGTTTGAAAGTACCTAGGGTTTTCCCTCAAGCATTTCTGTGAGGTCATATAACTATCAAGGAAATGTCCTAAAACTGCATGACTAGAAATTTAGAGATAATTTGCGTGATTTGATTAATAAAGTTTAATTCTATACTAGAAACCAAAGTTATATGTTTTTCTAGTTTGTGTATATGCTTATGGCAATGTTCTTGCTATATAATAACTTACTCAAATAACTTTTGTTTGTATATTTACCAAGCAAGTGGGCTGAACACAAATTATTTTATTTAAATGTCATGATCTTCCCTAGGATGGGCTCACAGGTATATTTCCCAAAGTGCACTGCTTTGAGTTGTAAAGTGTTTCACTTAAAGTAACACACTTAAAATTCACTTCTACATTTTGCTTTTATTCTAAGACAACTATAGAGAATTTATAGTTCTCTTAAGATAATTATCAGATAAAAGCTTTCATTTTAATGTTGATTCAATATGGCTTGCAATTTTTAAAATTCTTCATAAGGCCATTTGCCTTTCTTAACTACTTCTCACATAGTGCATAATAAAAACAAAAATACCCACTGTGACCTAAGGCTAGATGGTCTTGTGTGTCACTCACTGTCCGATCTCGTCCTTAGTTTTCTGTGTCAGTCACACTGGACTTCAGTTACTCTATATCTAATACCAGACAAACTCCTACCTCCAGGCCTTTGAATTTGCTGTTTCTTTCTCTTCCCTTCCCTCCTCTTCCCTTTCCTTCCCCTTCCTTACCCTCCCCTCCTCTTCCCTTCCTTCTTTTCCAATCCTTTTTCATTTTTTAGACAAGATTTTGCTATGTAGTTCAGACTGATCTTGAACTCAATGTATAGTCCAGGTTGACCTCAAAGTCACAGCAATTCTCCTTCCTGTCTCCCAAGTGCAGGGATTACTAGCATGCACCACCAAACCTTGCCTTGCTGGGCTTTTTCAAAGAAATGCTCTTTGCACAGACACCAACATGACTTACTGCTCATATCTTTAAGATCTTTACTCAAAATTGTCTTCCAAGGCTTTCTTTCCCACTCACATTTTCTGAATTTCACCTGCTCAGGCACCTCACTCACTGTCTCACGGATCTCTTTTCCCGTCCTTAACATTTCTCTTTGGTTAATTTAGTAAATTCACTATATTCTCTAGTAAATTTCACTTTATTCTCTACCTTTTTCTTCAGAATCTCCAAATAAGAGAGTAAAAATTAGGAATTTTCATATGATGATCAATTTTTATATTTCATATATAAAATGTATCTATGTATTTTCTTCTAGGATGTCAGCAAAATGTCAGATGTAAAAATATAAACTATAAAAAAATAAAATGTTGGAAAAACAGTATCTCAACTGCACATCAGGGTAAAACTGAAAAGAGCACAGAATTCAGGGAGGAAGGAGAAAGGTCTAGGGTACAAGGAGCAAAAACGATCAAGTGGCATGTGTGTGTAGGACTCTTCTAAACTGAATGCACTGGCTATGTGTGACAAACCTATTAATGAAAATAAAGCAAGCAGCATAAGTAAGCTGATGAAATGTAATATCATAAGATCATACACAAATTAATTCAATTCCAATATTTGCCAACATAAGGTCCAAATCAATTAGAAGGTGAAACATTGAAACGTGAAACCAAACAGGACCAGAAAAGATATTAAATCGATTACTTTTCTAATAATAAAGTGAGAGAGAATCTACTCGACATGAAAATTAAGAATAAACAACAAAGACAAATTTTGACATATTTAAACTATATTTCCGTGGCATACTTAAACTATGCTTTGAAACTCATGTTTGAGAATCAGTTAAGCATAATAAAAACAAGCAACAAACTACAAAAATATTTGCAACATATGGAGAAGCCCAAGTTTGCTTATTCTTACTGTGGAAGTCCTAGTTGGAAAACAATAAGAAAAATATGTTTACCTCCTGTGTTAAGGAAAATGGACACTCACAGAAGAAATTAAAACAGCCTCATAACGCGTAGCTGTCCTTCTGCCCTCATTTGAAACAAAGAAACAGGAATGAACCTTTCATGGCTGAGGATGCACTGTGAAGGGCCCCTTTGCACTGCTTCTGAGGGTGTAAGCAAGAAGACTACTGGGACACAATCTGGCCGTGTTTCAAGACCTTCTATGCAGTTATATAACCCAGCCAACAGATCTGTGCCAGACAGTGTGCTTTAATAAGACGAATTATGCATAAAGAGCAAAATAAAATATAGATAATAGCAAATAGGGAGACAGGTCTTCCTCAAGGGTGAGGGGATCAGGAGATGAGGGGGAGAGGTGGTGAGGATGTAAAGGGGAGTGAAAATGTGTTGTGCACCGGTGCCACAGAAGGCGTGCAAGCGTTAGGGCCGCAAACATGTACTAATAAAGAACAAATTTCACCAGAGGGCTAGTCCCCCGGGGGAAATAATTAGAAGGCATTAGAACTGCCTGGTAACTTTTGTAGATAAGAATATTTTTTCAGTACTTCTACCCAGAATTGCGAAAAGGGGAAACAATCTAAAACTTTATATGAAAACTTTTAGAATATAACCTCATCTTAAGTGCTATCACAAGGGCTGGGGACATAGCTCAGTGGCACAAGTGCCTGCCTGGCAAGTGCAAGGTCCTGAGTTCAATTCCCAGTACTAAAATATAAAAATAAAAAGACTACTGCAAGTAGTAGGGACAATTCCCATGATATAAACCACATAATTACAAGACTATACATCTTTTTAAATACAAGTTTATATTAAATATCAAGTAAATATATACATTAAATGTTAACCATTACTATTTTTAAATACCTTTGTATATTTTTTCATTCAACAAGCAAAAACTTACTAATTTATTTTTATGTTTGAAACAGAAGTTGACGCATGGATTTCCTATAACTTGGTTTAGGGGAGGGGAGGAATACCTGGTACCATCCTTCCATGCTCAGAATTTGTGTTACAATAGATTGGTCAAAAGGCGTGATTCGGAAGTTGAAGGAACTGCTCTCCTCAAACCCCAAAGGGCTTATGATCTGGATGTGACCTTGCCGATCACTTCAAGTTCCCTCTTCAGTTCTCCCAACCTCAGAGAAAGGACAATAATTACGGCAGCCTCACTGGGTCGTTTTCAGATAAAAATGGAACCTTCCTGACGCACAGCAGGCACCGTATTAGTGTTAGCTGTGATGACTGCTAACCCCACTTGAATGAACCAGAGAGTCCTCGGGACTCATTTATTCCAACTCCCTATATCCTGTCTCAGTCCTTAACATTACACTTTCTTATATTAAGCCGTGAAAATACGAACATTAAGCGACAGCGGTGATTGGCAGCAGGAGTAAAGTCAGACCAAGCTGGCAACTAAATTTTAAGCGCTCTGTGAGACCAAAATTGTCTCAAAGGAAATTTTCTTAAACCAATGTCTGAATATGATGGAAATTGGATGGTGGACTATTACTTTCCAAATTTCATAAGATGTGGTTCAAAATTCTAAAAGCCATGAACTTTCTGATAAAATCAGGACTGCTGAAAAGTGCAGCTCATTTAGCATTATGCGTGTACCAGAAACAGTGCAGTCGACACCTCCTTTGTGGTTCACTTGCCTGCAGAGGTTTCCCTATGAATCAAGCGCAGAATCTCTGGATTAGAAATGATTGAGCCGATACACATTTTCCCCTTTGTGTGTGTTCCACTTCTACTTTTCAGTGTATAATTCCAAATTAGCGATGGGTACTGATACATTAAAATTTCCAGGTGGGATTTTCAAGCAATGTGTGGCGGGGTAATTTATTGAGCTATTAATTTATGCTGTGTTCTTACTGTAATTTCCCCTTTTCACATTCCTAAAAGGTGTCCAGGGTCCTTTTTGCCCCTTTTGTTTCAAGGGAGGCTTGTAGTTGCAGAGCTGAAAGCATTAATGGCTTACAGATTCCTTTCCAGCTTTGGGTGTTTTGAAAACTACACGTTAAGGATGAAAGGACGAAGACAGAGTAAAGAGAGAGGGCTGCTGAGAGTGGGGGAACACAGTAAAGAAGGGGAGTGTGTGGAGATTCCTCACTGCTGAGGTGGGTGGTGCCCCCCCCAGGTCCTGAGAATAGTGGGACCCCACTTGCTATCCCTGGCAGGGTCCCAAGATGTGGCAGGATTTCAGCTGTGGGCTGCATTTTGAGAAATCAGACCAACCACACAGAATTCTAGACACTAAAATGATTCCTGTGCCCACATTTCGGATCAAAGCAGTACAGACCAGTAACCACCAGCTTCAATGAGAAGTACATCAGCACTTTCACCGGGAGCTGAAGGCTAAGTGGCTGCCTTCAGTTTGCTAGATTTTTGTACAATAATAGGGTGAGGGGTGGAGCCTTTGATGATCAAATATATGAAACTTTGTGTCCTACAAGTTCAAAGTCAGACTGTGTGTTGGGCATGTGTGAGTACACATGTACATGTGAAATTTCTTGCCCATCTGAATTTATAGACAATGACTCATAACATAAAATTATAGTATCAATTTTACTATACTGAAATTGAGTGGCAGAAGTAAGATTTTGGTGACACATATGCAAAATTTCAAATTTTTATATTCATGATCCCCAAGTTCTTGCAAAACTGAATGAAAACTTAGGTCTTTGGATCAAAAGTAGTGTAAGAGTAATAATAAAGATATGGTTGCATTTCATTTCCCACTTTAAAGAAAATGATAGATTACTTTGCAAAGCCACAAGTTAAATTGTCACACTGTGATTTTTTTTTTAAAGATCAGAGTTGAAGCTAAATCAGTTACTGCTTGCTTATTTCATGATCTAGCTAGGGAAAGGAGTCATCACACTGAAATTTAGCATCTTTTTTTTACCTATTGGACAAGCAAAGCCCATTTCTTAGAAAAGACTGTGTGACAGCATTGTATCATAAGTAACAAATCATTATGATTTCCTTTACCATTCATTGAAAGAATGTTAATTATAATTAATGTGCATGTAATGTGTAATTTCATAGGAGTGAGACCATCAGTTAGCATTAATTACAAGACTTCTCATTTCTCCATCTATTGAAATGCTTAGCAATTCCATTTAGGCCTCAGTGTTCGGAACACCAGTTGGCCGTTCTCATACTTTCAAGGTGAATCTGGGGTAAACTGCATCTTTGTAAAATATCAAAGGAAATGCAAACTGTTTTTCTTAATTTCCCTGATAGCCTCGCATCTTGTCAGAGCAATGTTACACATTTTCCTGGTCTGATAAAAATGTATTAACTCTGACAAAGGGCATGAAATTTTTAACTCTGAAAATATCCAATTCACTGACAAAAAAAGAGAATAAAGAAAAGACACTTGATCTTCATGAAGCAAATTCTCCTTTGCTGAAAGCCTCTCTGCGGGAGAATATGTTATTTAAAATCCTGACTGGAAGATTTACTTTCTATAGTTGACTATTTTGGTGCCCAGAATGTATTGCTGTAATATAGACTGACAACTATGTGTGGTTTTGAAAATGATTATGTGTCCTTAGTGGGAGAGAGATTTATGACCGAGTTCAGATCTGTAAGTTAACTTCAGCTGAAGCAGTTCTATCATTTCATGTATTGGGAACAAGCTGTATCACAGTTCACAATGCTGATTCTGATGCTTCAGTCAGATTACACTTACCACAGCAAGCGCTGTGCTTCAGATGGCTGCTCACGTCTAGAGCCATGATCAGCTGTGTCAGTAAAGCAGGAGCACTGTCATAGCATATCACCGTGTCTGGGAAATGTCTTACTGACAACATCACAGCCTTTTGATTTACATGGACTGGACTTAAAATAAATGAGTGGAATATTCCCCAAGGCATATAATCAATTTCATCTGTTGCAATCCTGGTATTTCTTTTGCCCTGTTTATACCATTACTGCCTCTACTGAAGCAGTATTATCGTTAAGTGTTTCCATGAATATATTCTGGCACCAGCTCATGGTAACATTGCTGCACTGCAAACACATCGAGCCTCCAAGGACCACAGAAGTATTAGAATTGCTCTGATGCTGTATTGATTGTGATAAATGTTATAGGAGGGAAGAATATACATTTCTTATTGCATTTCTCTGTATCTTTGTGTTTGATGAAATAACAACAAACTGCTGTGGGGATAAAAACATCTGTTAACCATGATGAGGTAATCTTCTGACTGCAGAATAATGCAAAAATAAATTACTGAGGGTTTCTGAACAACATTCTCTGAAGTCTATAAAAATGGGAAGCATTTGACTTTGTTGTACTGAGATTAGGAAATATCAGACGAGAAAATGTGCTTTGCATTTAAAACAACATATGGTGGTATCCAACTATATTTGTGTAATATAGATATATTCCTAGAAAATGGAATATCTATTGGTTCACCTAACTGATGTGCTCTGTTAATTTTGACTTCCTGTACTCAGTTTTCATATCCAGAAAGATGGAAAACTTTAAACTGAAAACGAGAGGGGTTAATGTCAATTAAAAAAAAAGACTAAAGAAAACCTATTATTCTATAAAGCTAAGCAATGAAAATGGAACCTGTAAACTTTCCAAGTTTCCTTACATACTTTATTCCATTTAAAACTGGTATCATATACCTTCTATGTTTTTGGTACATATAAAAATTCATAAATAAAGAATGTTCTTTTCTAATTAAATGAATTACTATTTGGAGTAGTATAAGATTTTCCTAGTAAAAAGTAAAGGAAGCCTGGTAATGAAATGGTTCCATTCTGTAAAACTTAAGAATTCTTTTTATTAAACTTTATATAGAAATGAGGTTTTGCTTTTCATGTTGGAAAATATATTAACATTTTATTGCTCTACAGGTTTTAAAATATATCCAGTAGCTTATGCTGAATTTAATATGCTCTTGAAAATGCTTACTAAGAAATTAAGAAACTAGAGTTATAGTTATACCTAAAATTAAAAAGAGAAACTTGAATTCTAAATGCATGTTAAGTTCTTAACTGTAGTGCCTATCATGTATTAACAGAATATTTTCTTAAATTTCTGTCAGCCATTGAGATTAACAGTTTCCAAACCAATCTGACTGAATTATCTACATCTACCACTAATGTCCTGTATTTAAACGCATTCAAAAGTAAACCTAATAGTCAGAAAAGTTCAAATATTTAACATTTAAAAATTATATAATTCAAGTAAGTGCTACATTTTTAACAATAAAATTTCTAGTTTTTAATTTCTTCCTTTATTTTTTACTTCCTAATAATGCATGCAAAAAAATAGAAGCAAAATATAAGTAGAAAAATATATACTGTAATCAGTGACAGTCTAATATGTCCTTCAAAAGCAAGTAAATCCAAGTACATAAAAAACACATGGATAGGTGCATAGCACAGTAACAGTTATCGACACTAATGGAGATTCATGCTGACTCATTATCACTAGTTTCATGACCATCACATGACTTCATCATTGTGATGTGATTGAAATTATGTTGCAAAGGTTTGTTATTAGCTTCACATTATACTCAAAGCTAAAATAGGGACGTGTGGCAGTGACTGAGATAAGGAGGCCTGGGGGGGGGACACATACAGCATGCAGTAGTCCTTACTGTATAATAGTCGCCTTACTATCTGACAGTCAAGCTTAAACTAAGGTTGCTCAAAACCTTCTAGTGCATCACCATGTTCGTCAGAGTCAAAGCTAAAATCTTTACAATGACTTATGGTACACTGTATGATCTGAGCTAATTATTTCTTTGGCCTTACGTCCTGTACTTCCCTCATACTTTCTCAACACCTAACCAATTCCTACAATATAATTTCACCTCAAGATATTGCACTGATTGCTGCCTCTGCCTAGCTCATTCTTGTTATCAGCTCAGTCTGTCCCCTCTTTGAAGTCTTTGCTGGAAAGATCGCTTTTTAGTGAGAGTATGTATCACCATAGGCAATGCACTTCCAGCCAGAGCTCCCATCCACCTGTTTATTTCCTTTAATACATGCTACATCCTCTAGTGCACCATATAATTTGCTTTACTTGTAATGTATTGCCAGACTCCTCCACTAGAATAAGTTGTTAAGTTGCTTATGAATGGAAATTTGGAAGCAGGAAGGAGGAAATCTGTGATTTACTTCCTTACATCTCCAGCACACACAGCACAAAGACACTCTGTCTATAGGATGTTGAATTGGAAAAATTGCAAAATACAAAACAAACTTTGAGCGTGAAGAATTTTCTTTTTTGCTTTTTGCGAAACAGATTTCTGAAATTAAAGTTCATCGACTACTCCTTTACCATCACTTCCAAGAAAAGGAACTTTTGTAGCAAGTTGCTTTTAATTTAAATACAGAAAATATTATATGATAAAGGCTAGATAGTGAATTTCTATGAATGTAACATCTAGCATTTATTCTGCCACTGATAGAAAATGGACAATACTTAGTTCTTTCAATCACTTTAGAAAATACTACTAAAAGATTGGCTTCTTAAAATTGCCATATTAAAATAGGAATTTTGTCATAAGTAAAGGCTTTATAGTCCAAAAGGTAACTTACAAGCAGAAGTATTTCCCTTAAAAATTACTGAACTATTTATACATAATCATTCAAACAAACTACAGGTCAAAAGCCAAGAATGTGTCATAGATATTATTGACAATTAAGAAGAAAAGATATCTTAGAAACAATATCTTAGAAACAATAAGGACAGAGAAAAATATAAGTTGTTTTCACACTACTTTTGAGTTGAGAAGGACCTACAAGATCATCTGTTCCCATTTTGACCTTTTATAAATGTCTAGAGCCATAAAAGGAATATTTTTGAAATAAATTAACAAAATTGTAGAAGAATTTATATGATTTCCTGTAATTCACACTAAATGGAAGAAGTAGAACTAGAAGATGGACCTGACTTGTATTTACAGAAAACTAGCTCAGTCTAAAGAAGTAAAGAGCTGAAATAAGAATTGTAAGAATTAGGGGGCTGGGGATATAGCTCAGTGGAATAAGTGCCTGCCTAGTAAGTGCAGGGTCCTGAGTTCGATCCCCAGTACTGCCAAAAAAAAAAAAAAAGAAAGAAAGAAAGATGAAAGAATTATAAGAATTAGCCAGTTCTGAAGTATTAGCCTATATTTTCTTTTTACATTGTGAATGATGAGCATGAAGAGAACAGACTCTGAGATGTTTCCCAAACTTACCTGCTCCGAAGAATTGGGTAACATAAAAGAAAATCTTTAGATGTTCTAAGCCCCAACAGATAATAGATAGATGAGACTCTATCTGAGCATGACCTAGAAATTTATATGTCATTATGACCAAGCATGAAAATAAGCCAGTTTGGCAAGCAATGGACAAAAACCAGGTAGCTTCATTTCCTTTGGCACCACAACCAATTAGGTGTCAGAATTGCTCTCAGATCTAATAAGAAGCATTAAGAAAAAAAATAGCAAGATTTACTTTAGGATGAATTGTTAGTTAGCATCAGTCTATAACTAAAATACATTATCATTAATACTTCGTTATTTTGCACACAAGGCACAGAAGAAATTTCTCCCTACCTGTTTTCTTCTCTCTTCTCTTAACCTCTTTCCCTCTCTTTCCCTCTTCCTATTGCTGAATTGCTTAGTTCAGGGAAAGTCCGCAGAATCTATAGTTAGAAGTTTAATCTCATAAAAATCTAAACTATCTGCAGTTAAGCTTGAGGGTATTAGGAATTCACATTCATTTGCCAAAATTCAAATGTATTGTTTATGCTCTCAAATGTAGCTAACTTCTTCTCAACAGATGTTCTTTTAGAGAGCTATGCTAGCTTTACATTCAAGTTTTAAGTTTGTGCACTTTGTCTTTGATACAACAGACAATGATATTTTTAAAATGGAATGTTTCTAGGCATAGTGAGAAAAATTATTTCTTATAAATCTTTTTCCATAATGACTATTTCAATGTTTATTTCTTTTCCTTTGTAGCAGGATTTCCAAAATACTGTTGAATTGTCAAATTCCCACATTTGATCTTTAACTTATTTCTAGCTCCTAATAAACAAAACTTCAGAAATAAGGCAAACAGAAAATTTCAGAGAAAATTGTAGATAGTATAGTTATACTCCTCATCAAGAGAATCAACACTGTTCAATACACCAGATGAGAAGGTAGAACAGTTATTCCCTAAAGTGAAGCTGATCACAATATAAGACAACATTTGAGAAATGGAACTAAGAAAATTAGTATTACTTATAGGAAAGGTTTCTTTAGAGAATACTTTTTAAAGAAATATACAGATAGGACCTTGGGCAAATACTCACAGAGGGGAGGAGGTACAGTACATAGCAGTGGTCATTTATGCATAGTTTCCAGGGCTTGAACCCCATACATTTGGGGGCAATCCACACTATAACACTTTAAGTATTATTTGGACTACACTTTGTTAACTGTATGTTAGGTTAACGCAGATATCCACATTTCAGAGTGATTTTAATAATAGTGGTATGTGCCTCTGTTCTAGAAGGTTCCATAGTGTTACAAATACCACCTTCTGCCCCAAATCTCATTACACACACGCACGTGTGCACACACACACACACACACACACACACACACACACACGGAGATAGAATTGACTGTGTTATGTCCTTGGTTCTATACAAAACAGCATTTGGCATGGGCTAACACCTCCTCTCATGAGACGAAAATGATAGAGCAAAGTCTGTAGGGAAATGTTGTCCTTGGATCATCTAGTTCTGACTCTCAGTAGAATGAAAAACCGTTTCTCTCTTAAAATGTCCATTTCCTCTCTGTTGTTGTTATTTTATTATTGTTTTTTATTGTATTTATAATAAAAATGCCCATTTCCATGACCACATTATTGTTTGTTAAGAAGATTAGAGCAAGTGAATATCATGATGAGCCTCCTCCTTTCTATTTGCTCATTTACACAGACGCTAAGAGAAAAGACCCGCTGCAGTAATAGACTCTGTGGCAACCTACAGGAGCGGCTTTAGAAAAACACTCTTTCCAGTCTGCTCCACTGTAGGCCAAGTTCACTTGTTCAGTCTGTTCTTTTGTCTATATTTATGAAACCAGTTAGAGCTATTTCCTCCTCTGTATAAGTGCCGGCTCTTAACATAGGTATTTTAAGACCATCAGGGGAGTTGAAAACAAACACTCGCCCTTAGCACACCTTTGCTTCCACAGTCCTGCTTCTCAGGATCCACACTTTGCCAACACTTTGGAGGCTTGAAATGATTTCTCTTTTCCCTCAAATCATCCTAGGTACAAACCAAAGTCAGTAGTAAGAAGTGAGGGCCTTGTCAAGCTCACTACACATAGTTCTAACATTTAAATCACAGTGTAGATGGTATAAAACTCAAGTGGTTGGGAGGAGGATTCCAGACAAGTTGGATTCACCCTTTAAAACTTGGGGGTACACAATTTAATCTAATGTAAAAAAATGTAAATGCTACTGTTAAACATTAATATGGCCCTCTATTTTAAAACATATATAAATTTAGGAGAACAAGGAGAGAGAATGACAGTCAAAATGATTAAGATGCAAAATGCATATCTACCATTTCCCCAAGGTGAATGTCATTATTATGCATTGCAAACATATTAATAAAAACAGAAAGTAGAAGAAAAAATAATATGAAAGCTTCTGTATTGAAATTTCTAATTTCAATTAAACATGGAAAAGAGGTTATAAGGAAAAATGGTATTTTAATAGCCAGGGTATTACATCTTTTGTGAAGTAATGAAATATTCACAAAACCATGGCAAAGAAACTTAGATTCTAGTTTTAGCTTTCTCCCTAACTGCATGATGAGGAATCCCATAACCCTCTCTGGACTTTACATTCCTTATCTTTAATAGGAGTCTGTTATACTCAGCAATTTCTAAATTCTTTAACAAGTTGAAGACTCTCTCTTTCTAGATTAATCAGGGAAGGATTTTTACAACTACTTTTACTGAGCTGTTTATAAAAAGATATGCCTATTCTGAGTAACCAAGCAAGGGAAATAAAAGAATTTACAAGAGACTATTCAGAATCACGTCAGTCTTACTTCCTAAGCCAAGTGACTAGAAATATGTTATACTGATTTAATTTAGGCAAAAATATGCTGCAGTACCTAAAGGACAGAAGTTAGCTGATTAAAGAGAATTGAAAGAGCTTTAGGACTTCAAACAATCCTTACAGATCAATTTACTGATTTCAAATACAGTATCCCAGCATATGGATTAAATTGTGATAGAGTAAAAACAGGTTAAATAGTATGTCAGCAGAGGCTTGACAAAAATAACTTAAGGCTTTACTTGCCCTCAGTTCTCTGTAATTAAACTATCTCCAATTAATTTCTCTTATGTGCAATACAAGGATTACCAAATACCAATTTTTCTGTTTCTACTTATTGTTAAAATCTTTCATTTAAAAGCAAACCTAGGGCTGGGGATATAGCTCAGTGGAATAAGCGCTTGCCTCACAAGTGCAGGGTCCTGAGTTCGATCCCCAATACCGCAAAAAAAAAAAAAAAAAAGCAAACCTAGTGAAGGTGAAAATCAAGAAATGGCATTTTTATGACATTTTGGCTGTTTTAAGAAGCATTTCTAAGTATGGAATTTTAGATGAAGTGAGACTTCAGAGTCCGTGTAACTCACACTTTTTAATTTATAAGTGGGAAACGTAGCATGTTCAAGTGAATTATTAAAATCAAACAGATAGTGAACAGGGAAGGTTGAACTATTTGTTCCCTTAAGCCTACAGCTCTGCATTTCACTGTCTCATTGTCTCCATGTTTTTATAACATAGAGAAAATCTGTATAGAAATTTCCATTGTAAGATGTGTACAGAAAATGCGATATGCTTAATTCTCTCACACATTCATCAAGCATCATAACAAAGAGGCTCTCGTATGATCTACAGTAAAGGCATCTCCATTGATTTTGTTCACCTCAGTCCCTACTCCTCCTCTGTTGTACATTATAACTGCTTATCTCATATATTCCTTAATACATCATCTCAAATGTCATATAATGTTTATATTTGCCTCAACAAAGAGGCAAAATTTGTCCTATAACTTATAATCCAAGATAGCTACATTTTTCAACCAGCGTTCATCAGTCAAAGCTTGCATAAAATATGTGGGGATGAATGCAAAGGATAGTAGTCCAGGAAATATAAAAAACATAAATTTAGAATAGGCCAAATCATTTATATATTGAGGCTGATCAGAAATTTTGGATTAAATGTGTCAGATTAAACAGTTCAGTGTGCTTCTAATGTTTTCCCAATCAACTGGATAATATGTGAACTCAGAGGTAGCCTTGCATTAGAAACTGAGATTCCAGAACCTCTTTGGTAAAACTCAGAGGAAATATTCCCAAATGCCAGGATGATAGGGCTGTTGGCATGAATTCACCATGCATCTGCTACTTGCACATCCTTGTGTGGCTCAGAAACACTACATTTTTTGGCTGAAGATTACAATCAACAAGCCCAACAAAGAATTTCCCACTTATCTATGGGATTCTGGGTAATCTAACTGAGAGGATTTAGAAATGTGATGATCTTTTGATGGTAGAGTGATTATTCTACTGACCTGGAGTTTTAGTCAACTACCTGGTCATTTCTGAACCCTGAAACAAACAAGTAAAGGAAATAAATACATGAACAAATTGCGTGGTGATTTTTACTCTGACTATGGTAAGGATATAGCCTTATTGCACAAAAATCATTGGTAGAAGAAGCTCATTTTATATCTGAAGGTTCCTAAGTTTATCATGTTCACTATGAAATGTTTACAAAAAGGATTTCCACAATCCAGTATAAACCCAGAGGGGCTCAGGTCTTTAAGGAATGCAGACATGTGTCACTACACCAGGAAAATAATCTAAACTATCTAAGATATTGTTTAATAGTAAACAGCATCTGGATAAGTAGTGGGGAAGGGAAAAATAGAACCCACCTATGGTTTCATGACCCCTGTATAAATGAAGATGGAATTAACTACCTACATTTTCATGTTTCCACCTACACTGTAACTAGCACATAACTATATGTTGATGACAGTTAATTTTATAATTTAATACTTCTACCGAAGATACCAAGCTGGGGGAATAATTGAACTATGCAAATAATGAACATTATCCCCCAGAGGGAGAAGCAGCACCTGAGAGGATCTACCCAGAGAAGAGCAAGTGCAGCTCCCTTCACAGAATGGAAAATTGCACTGTGTTAGTCGGGAGCCTTTGATTATTGCTTTTGCTATTTGAAGGATTTGGAATGGATTAATAGCACCTGGATGAATGTGGAGACGTCAAAGGGACCTACTGTGCTGGATACTGTCCGCAAGTCAGTGGTGTTCACGCAGCACATTTTCCACTTCCTTCCACATTTCTTCTGTACTACAGAGTCAGCATTTTCACCTCTACTTACAGCCTGTAAATTTGTTCCTGCCAATTAGAAACACTCAAGGGACATTTGGAAAACATACAAGAGGCAGAAGCCTGCATCCTGCTCCTAGTGCATCTGGAAAGGAAGGCAGTGGAGACACAAGTTGTACAGGTACCTCAGTAAGTGTCCTAATCCCTGCATTACAGATGCTGCAATGTGCTCTGGAAATCAATAGCTCCAGTGTTAGCCCTGCAACTCCTCCAGCAAGTCTGACAATTTTGTAAACACATAGCTTTAGTTAAACTCAGGATTTTTTTGCACATTGGCATACCGCTAAAGTTTTGAAAGCTTAAGAAGAGAAAAATTGCATTTAATCTGATAATCTACAAAAAATAACTACAGAAAATCGTTCTATTCCTACACAAATGCAGATACCAATTACTACCAATTCTATTTACTATTACCCTAAAGTCCTTAATGAGCACAGTAAATTTAAAAACACAAAAGGTGTACACATTAGAAAACAAGTAAGCTATCATTATTCAAAGATGACAAGTTTTATTCCTCCAATATGTCCCCAAAAAATCTAAGTAATTAACAAGTGAATGTATTAGGGTCATTGTTAATAGATCAGCCCATAAAAATCAGTAGTTATTTGTATGTACCAACAACACACCAAAAATGGAATTTCAAAAGTGATACATTTTTACAGCAGTATAAAAAAAAATCTCCAAACACCTGAGACTATCTAGTAAAATTTTGAAAGAAATTAAAGAAGATTAAATGAAACCACTACTTTTTCCCCCTACACATTTGTAAATTCAGTGAGAACAGATGCTAGGTCACTCATACTTGTAGTCCCTCAGGACCTCACATTCAGGACGTGGTATGTGTTAAGTGTTCAAGCAGGTGAAACATATTTAAAGACATGAAGCCATTCAAGGAGGAAAAAAAACGTGCTTTAAGAGAAAGATAATCCACAACACCTGATGAACCAAGCACACATTGGAAGTAAAAAGAACACTCTCCAAATCTTACTTTAAATTTTTCATTGCTCCATAAGAAATAAATTGTACTTTTAAACACATCTGCTTTAGAAGATTTTATGCAAATTACATACCTGTTTCCTTATGTATTTTAGATTGTAAGCATTGATTAAATACAGCAGGCTTGAGAAATAACTGCTTAAATTGCTTTTCATCTTAAATTCATTTTCAGAAAGACTGCAAGCTGAATTGACAGAAAACTTAACTGATGAGTTATTCAGACGAGAAATTAGGAGCCTAAAGTTGAAGTATCCGCTGAGACAGTATCGTGAGAAAATGTGTTCATTTTCTAGAAGCTTTAAATATAGGAGACCCCTAGAAATTTAAGGGCAGAGCTGTAGTGGGTCACTTCGATGTCAGAAGTAGCACCACCATTCCTATTCTAATAGCTATAGGTTCACCACAATGGGCAACTTCTGAAAACAGTAACATGGTCCCTACAGGCCTGCATGTCCTCACTGATGTCCTTATTATTAATTTTAGCAGTTGTATTGAGAGGAGAGTAAAATCTCAATAAACTTTTGACGAAAGAATGAATAAATGAATGAAAGAATGGTTGGATGGATGGATAAATACAGAAAGAATACAAAATATTGTTTGCTATAAATAGGTGATAATAGAATTCATATTTTATACAACATATTATTATATAGGGCCAGACGTTTTATGCCAATGGAACAATTAAAAATAGCAAATATGAAGTTTAATTTTATGTAAACGTTACCTCCCACTTCTCCCTAGTTGAAGAAGAATAAATCTTGCAACTACAAAACTCCGTCTCATGTGTTTATTCTGAGGTGGCACTAGATTTGGGGAAAGCCTCTACACATTTTCCTGTCCTTGGGAGGTGAACACACGTTGTAAACACAGAGAGAACCGAAATACAACAAGCAAAGGCTATCCAGAGCTTTCTATTCCAAAGGAATCAGCCACCACCAGTTGAGCTTGGCAGCAGTTCTGAAGCAAGCAGAGGAATGAGAGAGTTTTAGAGTGGGAAAAAGGGGTGGATTCAGGTATTCATAGGAAAGTCAGGCCTGGGCTATCTGGAGCAGGGAAATCTGATTGGTTAGGGGAACATTTGTGGCTTCTTAAATTAGAAATGTGAAGGTAACACTACAAAAATTAAAGAAACTTTAACTTCAACCTAACCCTTTGCAGCTGGTTACTATAAAGATTGTAGTTTGAGGTCATAGGTTAGTTGTATGAAAGTTGTGGGTCAAGGTTCTATTTTTATATATAACCTGGCCATTATGTTTGTATATTGAATAGCCCTATATTTAACCCAGGATGGTTTTTTACCACTTGTGGCCTCTGCGGTGCTGTTCATATTATTAATCATTCTTTGTTGGATTTTGTCATCTTACTCAGGTGGAATAATTTATTTTTGCTGCAGAGCAAGTAACTGTCTTGAGACAGTTTCTCACATGTCCAGAGCAAGGACACCGATCTCTTTTCCAGGCATCGACTTCTTTACAAAAGTACTCAATAAAGCGAATCACTATTTCCACAAATTAGGCAATTTGCAGAAACCAAGCAGGTAGTAGATTGTAAAGCTACTTTGTGAATCCAGATGAACCGGGCTCCAACATCCAGGCTTATAGAAATGCAATGATAGCTCTGATGATCACAGTCATTAAAATAGTGTTTATAAAAATTTGCCCAACAGGCATTTGTACCTATGTATTTGTTTCATCCATGTATATTCTTCTTACATACATATTTATACCCTACAGTGCAATGTTAAGAAACACTAGAACATCCTCAGAGTTCTCTCACTTTCCACACTTTTAATTTAGATGTGCACGTGTAGGCAAAAACACACAGAGGAACAGCAATCTGTGAAGTTATTAAGACCTACTGGATGATGAGACTGTCAGTGAAGTTTTTGTGGGGAACTTGGTCAAGGGGTGAATGGCTAAACAGTAGGCAAAAAGCACACAGGCTCTGTGAAGAGTGAATAAGGTTTAGATTAGTGAGGCGTATGGTGATGGCTCTTGTTCTCCCCACTTCCCCTCAAAAAGCTGCCTAATCTTGAGACACTTTCTCACCCCAGCTCTTTTTTTTCTGTTTTTCTTCTTTTTTATTCCACTAGTATGGTAAATAAAAACCTCAAAGTTGGTGGCTTTGGGGCTTCTCCTGGGAGTCTCCCCAACTGTGGCCAGCTGAGATAGCTCTTCTGGGCCCTCTGGGTGATTAAGCTAAATCTTGCCTCCAAATAATTGTATCACTCTCTAAGCCATGGTGGTAGCACAATTCTACAAGTTTTAAACCCTTTCAAAAATTTTTATGATGCATGTGCAGTTGTTTTATTCTCAGGAAAAATTAAAAAATTAAAAATTTCCATTTGGATGAATAATTTTTCTATAAAGAGAAATTGTAGAAAACAGTTCAGATCATTTAATAAGGTTACCCTTCTAAGCACAATATATAGACCCTCCCATGGGAAAAAAAATTAATCTAACACGTTATAATTAGATTGTATTTAATTTTATGCTTTGCAATATTACCATTTCACATATTCTAATGTATTGATAAGAAGTAATTAAGTGGCAATGCATAATTAGTATTATTCCAAATGGATATTCCTCAGGATTTTTAGTTCCCTGAGAACTTACAGAAATTTTTTTCAATCATTTAATTGAAAAGCTCATTAAGAAAGCAGCTGGATTCAAAGATGCAGAGATATTGTTATTTTTTTAATAGACCCTTGATGCTACTGTCTATTTTTTTTTTTTTTTTTTTTTTTTGGTCAGGAGTCTCAGAACAATGCTTGGAGAGGATTGTACCAGTAAAATCTACTCATCATTGTTTGAGTCAGGAAAGCAAATGTTTGTGTCTTATAGTCACTGGATGCCAGTGGGAGGCATAGGTTATCTCCAGGAAGAAACCATAGTTACCTAGCAAGAAGAAGAAGAAGACCAGGGCAACAGTATTGGAGGTAAGTTGGTATTTCACTTAAATGAAACATCATTTCATGTACATCTTCTGTGCATATCACTTACATGTGATTTACATATGTCTGCATTTTTATACACATCTCCTGAATTCAATAAGACATACAAATGTGATCAGTGTTTTCTAAAATTAAAAATTAAACTGCTTAATATTTTTTAAAGAAAGTGTTTACCAAAGGAATTTTATGGTGAAAATTCTTGGAAGCATAATTTGACCAAATAAATAGGATATTTAGTCATCATAAATGCAAAAATAGTTTACTGACATAACATTTTGAATATTAGTCCCAGTAAAGCTAATTTAACAACATAACTTACAAAACATTCTTCTGGACCCTTATAGAAACAGAACTGTATTACATAAATCAAAGAAAGACATATGATAGATAATTTTAACTTCAATATATATGTATTCTGATTTGTAAATGCACTTATATTAACCCAGACTAAAATAATTACCAACACAATGAGGATTACATATTAGGCAGTATTCTAAAGGCTTTAAATATTTTCATTCCCTTAGTCATGCTAATAAACCTATAAGGTAGATACAGCAAGTACCCAACATGGAAACATTCAAGTTATAAACTGTTGCAGATACAGATGGACCCTGCAGTACGAACATTTGCAGATATGAACAAATCATGGAAGTAGCTCACATATCTGCTGGACACTGCCACAGTCGTGCTGCTGTGTGCTTAGTGCGACAGTGTACAGTGCTCAGTCAGAGCCCAGGATGTCTGGAAACAAGACAAACAGTGGTAGCAATGTGGACTGCTAGGAAGTGCAAAGCAATAACCATGGGAAAAAAGTGAAAATAATTGAGAGATTGGACTGAGGCAAAAAGATTGTAGACATCACTTTTTCTTATAACATGAATTGCTCAACCACTGGCACAATTCTAAGGACAAGGACAAGATCATGGAACATATGATGAGTGCTGCACCAAGTAAGTCAGCAATAAGCATGGTAAAGTTGTAGAGGACATGCAGACATTTCTCAGTGTGTAGAAGGGTGCAGGGTTAGCCTCAGCATCAAGCTCCACTCAGCTTAATGCTTACCCAAGTAAAAGCTCAAGGCCCATTTGAAAACTTGAAGAGAAAAATAGGGTGAACAGAGTGCATCTTATTTTTTTTAAATTTTTTTTATTTTAAAAAAAATACAAGTACAAAAACATATTGACAAACAGACACCAATTAGCATAAAAACTAGTACAATCACAACTAATCTATAGACAAGGTGATATGATCTCAACAGTGGTTATTCCTTTATCCATTGATATCTTCGAAGTGTAAATATATAAGCCCATATCCAGACATGCAAATTTAGTCAGACAATTAATCCTCTCAACAACAGAAAAAACACAAAAACCAAATATCCAAAGACAAAAAACAAAACAGGCAAACATCAACAACAGCAAAAACAACAACAACAACAAAAAAAAAAACACCAATAGTTGCTGCTTTACATATTGATATCTTCAAAGTGTGTGTTCAGGATAACACATACAGACATACAAGATTGATCAAATAACCCGTCATCGATTATTGCTTAGCGTTAAGTGATATAATACAATAGTAGAACCATATTAGCCCTCCTGCATATATGCATATTCATATATACCTACATACATTTTTGTCTTTTTCTTTTCTACTTTCCTTCGTCCCATCTGTTCTTTGTTTTAGAACAGATTGCCTTCATGTCTCTTAGTTTATATTCCCACCCTCGGGTTCTTACACCAGTGATACGTTGCCTGCACATGTATCGCTGATTTATTTCACTTATGAGTATGGACTCCAGTTTTGTCCACTTGCCTACAAAGTCCCCAAAACTGTCTTTCTTTATAGCTGAATAATATTCCATTATATAAAAATGCCACAATTTTTTAATCCAGTCTTTTGTGGATGGGCACTTGGGTTGCTTCCACATTTTAGCTATTACAA